>JACEGR010008679.1:0-34328 GCA_014170235.1 Listronotus bonariensis | reverse complement strand
TTACTGTAACTTCTTTATTTCCTATTAATAAATTATTGATTATTCTAGCTGATTTTTAAATATTATATATCGCGCTCTTTCGCCCTCATAGCATTATCCGTCTAGACATCCTTGTTTGCTATGTTGGCGCCAATAAGGAACCAGCAGTTCGGTACATATGTGACGTAATGAGGCAACCTTACCTATTAAACGATCTTGGCTTACAGTAGCTGTAAGCACTTTCATTTTTTCACAAACCAATGACGTCAGTACAGCAGCCCACAGCAATTGTTAACGGCCTTGGGAGATGTCTATAACCACTGTACGTCTAACAGGTTGAAAAACGAATTTGAGGTTAGGAGTCAAACAAAATTGACTAAATGTATACTAATAATAATAGTCTATGTCGTTGGTCTGTGTGGAAAACCATGTTAAGAATTAATTTAACTGCAATTGAAGATATTACGCATTTTGTTATAAAACTGTAGTCACAATTTTTTAGGTTATATTCATCAATTTTAGGCGAAGAACAAATTCTAAAACGGTATTTACCAATCGGTAATGTTGACGTTGAAACAATGTATTATACTTCAAAGATGTCACCAATTATTACCGCGGTTATAATTGGTTGAATGACGTCATCTGTTAGACAAGCTTGTTAGCAGCTGTAACAGAGGCTGTAAGTCAGAAGAATTAGAAAAATATCCCTCTAGTAGGCGATAAATTAATAAACACGTGGTTCCGTTTTTGAAACCGATCACTGATGTGTGGCCGCGCCGGTGATTTACCGGATTGTCAGATTGTTTATAATAAACTATTACATAGTATAGTGACTTTTTTATTTATTTTCTTTATTTTTAATCTGGTAGTAGGTAATGTTTGAAAAACGGGAGTTTTTACTATCTTGTCGGGAGGCGGGAGACATGTCAGAAAAGCGGGAGACTCCCGCCCAAATCGGGAGGGTTGGCAACCCTAGTTTACACTCATTAATGCGCAGGCCTAAGATCAAACCGTTTTAGGACTGTCACCAACATTTGCGTTGCTCGAACGGTTTTCTAGCTTACTCCTTAGTAATATTTCGTGACTTTTCTTTTGACTCTATTTTTGGTTTTTTTATTTTAATATTTTTTGTATTAACTTACCATTTATAACACAATAAATTTATTTTCCCAAGTTTTTTAAGAAGTCGATCAATGTTCAAAAGAATGGTAAATTTAAAAAATGCCAAAACCACAACAAACATGGCAAAAAATAAACAAACTGATATAATATGTATATTATGATATGATAAAAAAATAACAAAAGCAAAGCTTCACTCCACAAAGTTTTTTTTTTATCTTTGGACAAACCACGAAGGCTAAAAGCCTAAATACTAACGTACCGTGGGTGTCTTAAGCGAGGCAAGAGGGAGTTTGTTGACACGGGACTTAAACACTTGAAACACTGGACGGTTCTTCAGAGCAGAAGCCATGGAAGTACCTATAAAAAAGCGATAAATCCCCCACAGCCCGACGATGTGCAAGAGAGGAAGCCTTTCTGTAAGTGAAGGATCATTAATGAGACGAATAGCTCTTCTTTGAATAGAATCAAGAATGCTTAGGGTTGTGGGGGACGCCATGCACCAGATATGAGAACAATATTCCAAGGGAGGTCGGATTTGGGACACATTTAAAGTGTATAAATTTGAAGGGGAAAAATACTTTTGGCTCGAAAGAGAAATCCAAGCTTTTTTGAAGCTGCCGTGGCTATAGATACAAGTGCGTAAACAATAATTTTCACAACAAACCAGGGTTTAAACTAAAATTCCCATTATCTCTTATTATAAGATTATTTAAAATTTGTTAGTAACTATTGAACCCTACACTGTCACTGAATATTTTTAATTTGTTAGAAATTTGTAGATATGTAAAGATTTGTTTTTCTTGTTTTTATGTATGGATGGTGGAGGGGAGGATAACCATCTTTTATGGCGGACAAGTTTAAAAAGTGGCAATGGGTATGTAGCAAATTGGGATGGCGCCACAGTAGCCAGTGGAGGGATTTTGTTATTTCTTCCTTTTTTATTTAGTATATATCTATCCTTTTTCATTTTGTATCTCACTTTAATAATTCATGCTCATTGGTTAAAAAATCTCCTCTGGCTACTGTGGCGCCACCTTAAGTTGCTCCTTTCGACGGACACTTTTTACAACAGATGGTTATCCTCCCCTCCACCATCCATATTTTTATGGGCGCGATTACGGATCAGAAATATCAAACAAAATACGCTACCAGCTAAAATAGCTACAATACAAGCTTCAAAAAAACTAAATAAATAAAAAATTACCAACGGAAAAACTTTAAAATACGAAATTTTGACAGTTGTCAGCAAATAAAAATGGATTTTACTGGGACAGTCTGTACCAACAAACATCTTATTTAACTTTTTAAAAACAGTTTATAAATAGCAACCACTTGCTTAATGTTTTGTGTGCGACAATTACCTATATCCCGGAGCCCATGATTATTATCATTTTATAAGTTATGAATTAACAAAAATTATCGAACTGCGCATGCTTTAAACTGTTAGTTTCCAAATAATCCTCAAACCGATATGATAGTTTGAAAACGATTGGCAAATCTGCACGAACAATGAGTCAAATAGTTTCAGCTTGCAATTTGTCTTGCACGAACAAATTTAATCTCCTGCGCAGGCGCCAGACGGTTTTAAACTTCTGCAGAAACAAACCTTATATCCCTGAAGAATCTTAATCATTTCTAAGAACTAATTAATGTTAAACTTTTTTCCTTCGTTTATTTTACAGGTTTTTGTTGTTAAACGAGAGATATATTACCTGCAATAAATTATATTTTAGGCTTTTTAAAAAATTGTATAAATTACGCACCTAATGAATTACACTAAAGGCTCATGTTTTTTAGAATACGGAAAAATGCTAATACGAAAATTGCGTAATTTAAATTTAAAGGAAAATAAATTTATGCAAATTGAGCTTAAATAAATTTTGTTACCCCAATTTTAACATTTTAAAGAATTTTTTATTAATTTTTGACTTTTTTGTTATTAATAGGTTAAGGTTATCTTTTGGCCAATAATAAAATACATTTTAGATTATTTTTCTTGTCATTAGAATTATTACGATTTCACTGCGAACTAATCAAACCCTTTAAATAATATGCCTCTTAATTTAAATTAAACAAAACCCAATGAAAAAAAAAAAAAAAAAAAATAGGGTGTTAACATAAAAAATATAATAAAAGCTTAATTATTTACCCTTTTAGTTTAATTCAAACTTTCTTATTAAAACAAAAAAAAAGGGATACCCTTTTTACAGCCTAAATTTTAAATCTGTCAATTAAGCTGTGGTGTAAAAATCAATAAAAAAACCTACATAATCTTATTTTTTTAAATCCCAGTTTACAAAAAATTTAGGCGAAGTGGAGTAAGGGAGATTAACCCATATTTCTATTTCCAACAAGTAAATTCCCAACTAACAATTATTGGACAGCGCAACGTCACCAAACGCAACGCAACGTTGCGTTCTTACGTTGTAGTTTCCTACATAGCGACTCTGTTTTGCACCAATTTGGTGGATGATTGATTTGATATTAATAAAAATTGGTACTTTTTTGTCTACTAAAATAGAACTTTGGCAACTTCTAGTAAATTTATAAGTCGGCGTGCAATTATACTTCAACTATCATGGCAGAGTAGTAAAGAAGTTGTTTGTTTATATTAAATATTTTGTCATGAACTGGATATCTAAATTGCCCAGATTTATTCGCATATCATCCAAATTTTAAAACAAACTGCGGTTTACTGACAAATATATGGCGAAAATGTAAGAAAAACAAGCGCGCCATTAAAATAAGCAGTTTTTTTCAATTTTTCAAAATCATTATACGTATTAAAAAACCAAATAAATGATTAAAATGAGACAAATTACTTTGTTTTCTATCACTATATTTGATAGTGATAGAAAACAAAGTAATTTGTCTCATTTTAATTTAAAATGGACTATCACAAAGTAACGGACAACTCAATCCAGTATTCAAATAAATGATGTTTTAAATAATAGTTTTTCTCCTTTTCTTTAAACAGAATCATGAAAACATCGATAAATCATTAGAATTAGTTTTTTCTTTTTGTTCCACATTAAAAAGTCAAAATGGCTGCTTTGATTTTGTTTCTAGTTTTACATTTTTTAATGGCGGCCGGTAGTCTCGATCGCAACCATATTTTTAACTAAGATTAGGCCAATGTTAACGCCATCTATCAGGTAAAGGTTAATCCTTCGATCAAAATGGCCCGTAACCGTTGCTAGGTTGCTACAACCAATCGCTAACGTTGTAAATTGCAACTATGGAAGTAGCTTTCAGGCAACCTTAAAGCGTCGTTAGCTTCTTTTCCAAAATAAGTACCCTAAAGACCATAGTTTAGAAAACGACGTATAGACGTTAATAGGACGACCGTTTTCGGTGCAACGTTAGTTCTGGTTAGTTCGTTAAAATCGTAGTCTACATACATACAAGTAAACATAGCATAGTCTAATATGTCATCTTTTACTTAAGTATTTGCTAAATATCACGATTGATTGCGTGCTAAGGTATGTACATACACTAACGTGTTTTACACTCTGCGCCCTCTATTATCGGATCCGTTGGTATGACAAAAAATACTTAGAATACAATTTGTAGAGAATTTTGTGTTTTACAACTTTTATAATAAATATAACTGCAATTAAAAGTAAAGGAAACGAGATATTTGCAAAATACGGATTTTTTGACATTTGACCTGTCATATTTCGAGTTCCTTACACGATACCATAGGTATATATGTACAGATATTTAGCTTATTCCGTGAGATTCCGAAGTGAAAGTCTAAGTACATTGGGCTATGATTTTACTTGCTTATTAGATATTTTTATATTCATATGTGACCTTGTCCAAAAATCGTATATAGAAGTGCACTCTTTCGAATAAAAAAGAATTTTAAAATCGGTTCACAATTACGGAGTAATTGGTATACATAGGTGTTGAACATACCGGAGCAGCTAAACAACGCAACACATATGCAATGTGAGAAAAAGAGAAAGTCTAACGTGAATACCAGCATGTAAACAGATAATTCACCGCACATTCTTTGTTATTGCTTTACTCCCGATATTCCTTTATTTATTGCCTATACAGTATAAACTCCTTCGTTTTTTAAAGTCGGGTAAAACACACATTCTGAACTATCAATTTAATTATTTTATTAATTAAAGGTATTTATTTTAATTTTATTCCACATAAATTGTACACGCGGTCCTTATTAGAATTGCAAAGATATTTTAAAAATCTAGTCGGTTTTAATGCAGTAAAGATGCCTGTAGCAATATGAATCTCCACTTTTTAATTTTTAAAACTCATTACTTGTGTGCTGTCACAAAAATTTTAATAATAACGTTTATCATCAAAGAATGCGAAAATGGGGAGTTACATAATGGAAAAAGTATTCACGCATAAAATTGGATTAACCCTATATTGCCAAAAAACCTATTAGAATGACGTAGTGCCCAGCCGAGCATAAAATTAAAATTAAAAATATTTGCTTTGTGTCTTTTTTAACGTATTCTAGTAGTGCTATAGAGTGTGCTATTACTTATGTAAATACTATGGTATTTTCGGCAACCATAAACAATATCAAGTTATTTAAACAAAAGAAAGGATGTCAAAAATCTTTATAATTAACGCTTAAAATCTTAAAAATAAAAAATGGGCAAATAAATGCGCTTGTTCGCTTTGGCGCAGGTCATTAGCAGTCATCAGTGAAGGTATACGCGCGAGCGCCAAACGGACTATCGCAGAGCCGTACGCAGAAAATTAGGGACTACCAAAAAAAGGAGGCTTCACACAACCGTCATCCCTGGAAAACAACCCATTTAAGAGGACTCCTGGTGAGGAGGGGAAAATTGTCCCATTGCCCAACCTACGTACGGCTGGCAGGATTTGTCTATGCTTATTCTGACGTACCTGCTTGCAGCACAGTGTCAATTTTTTGAAATAATTTTCTACCTATCAATAGTTCTACAACATTGTAACATATAGGGAAGGTCTAGGAAGCCCTGCCCACTCAAGCAACGTTTTCAGTAAAAAACTTTAGGTTTTTAAGACCTACCAATAAACGACGACGCCCGATAGGTTGGATAACGCCGCCCACCTAGGTTGGAAAAGGCCTCCCACCAATTAAGGTATTTTTTTACTATAAAATAAAGTATTAAAAAAATTAAACTCTATAACCTAATATCTTATATTTATTGTAAGACCTAAACATTCAGTTTTTGGGGAATGGAAGATGTATGCCATATTAGATACAAGTAAAAAAATTAAATTGGGTAAACAATTTCCTACATTTTTTGCATATTTTTAAAAAGTATTTTAAAGTGTATCCCCATAAGCCACCAATTAAAGGGGTGTTTAATTAAGGCATATAAAGTTTTGGGACAATGTACCCTTTATAAGCAGAGCTTGTGACGCTGACTACGTGAATCTATAAACAGCTCTACGAACCAGAATTTCAATGCTATTGGAAGCTAAATATCTTATGTACAACAGCTTTAATACGAACAAATAACCAACTTGAATAATAAATGATCGTTCGACAAGCAAGCTAATGATGCTGCAGTATATCTATTGTAGGTATTTCCAGAAGTACAATCAATAGTCCAGTCAAGACTTTGATTTTCTGCGAAAAATAGTTCCAAGTCTCCTTAAAATATGGTTGATGGTGAAGACCTTCCGAAATGGCATCTAGAAGAATTAAATTGATTTTGAAATGCTAAACACTTCTTGTTTAATTAGGTTGACAACTTTTTGTCAAATTTTGGATAAGAATTTGCACGACGAATTCTTTTTTAAATGGTCCCATATTAGTTCTATTGGGTTGAAAATGCAAAAATAACAAGGTAATTATAAAACTGTTTGCCCATTTTGTTTAGCTATTTGGTCAACAAAAATGTTTTGTCCCATATATTGCACTGTTTTCTTTTTGTATTTCACGTGGAATAATTTTTCACATTGTTGAATATAGAATGGATTTTTTTAAAAATTATTGTACATATTATTGACAAATTTTCTTTGCTTGTTCATTGAGATAAAAAAAAATCCTTAAAGGTGCCAGTTTGCAAAATTTTTTACCGGTGATTGTACTTATATTAATATGAATATCAATTTTATTATTCTGAAACTCTTGAGTCTGTAATAATATTGATTTTTGCAAGGACGAGACATATTGATTTAAAAAATAAATGTAATTTTTAAAAGTAACAGTTTACTTAAACACCAATTAACATTTTTACCGACACCTTAAAACTGCTACGTGTAAATAGAAATGAAAAAAATAAGAGTTACAAAAGAGTTTAACAAATTAGCACAAGTAAATAAAACAACTAATTAAATATTTAAAAAGGTATAGCTTAAAGAACTACTTGAAACACTGACTTTCGCACACAATCGAGATCTGCGTCTGCAACAAACGCGAGTCCGACTCAGTAATTCAAAAGGAACGCCCGTGAAAAAAATGTCTTTTATTTTGCTTAGCCTAAAGCTCTAACTGTCTCCCATCTCTTTTTCAACAAAACATATAAGCGTATATTAATCCGTTTATATGTTTAAAATATAAGGTATATTTTTCTGACTCTTCTGTCTTACAGCTGCTAACAAGCTTGTCTCAACAGCTGACGTCATTATAATGTGAATGGAAAAAATAAATGCGCTTACCGCCAATGACAAATGACATCAAAAAATAATAATAATATAACCTAAAAAATGGCAACTCCAGTTTTAAAACAAAAATGCGCAATATCTTTAATGGCAGGTAAATTAATCCTTCACATGGTTTCCCACACATACTCTTGTTATTGTTATTAGTATAACATTTAGGAAATTTTGTTTGACTTTTAGCGTCAAATTTGGCTATATTCCCCCTCCTTGTTTTTTCATCCTGTTAGTTAGTGGTTAGACATCTCCCGACGCCGCTAACAACCCTGTGAGCTTCTGTAAGACTGACGTGATTGATTTGACAAAAAATGAAAGTGCTTACAGCTGCTGTAAGCAGCTAACAAAGAAAATATCGCTATAGTACCGACGATCATTGATTTTTGCCTAATATTATGTTTTTCAATTATTTATAGTTAAGTAAATTTTTAATAATTTCTTAGGGTATTTGTAACAAGACAGCTTGGTTTAATTATATGCACAATAAAACCTAACCCATATGGACTAATCTGCTAGTGGCGTTTTTAAAGAATGTAAACAAATGAAATATTGATGGCGCTAAGAATACGTTATAATAATATTCAGAAAATGTACTTACAAAAATTGGCAATTTGTTTTTGCTTACGTTTTTTTTAAGGAAAATCATACGCTTTTAGCCCTATCAAAGGGTTCATAGACAACGCGTGAAAAACGACGTTCTAATGCGTGAAAACCCTAATATGTAGAGATTAGACAAAGAATGCCGGCTAGAAACGTTGTAATTTAGAAGAATATGTATAGGTTCTAAAGGCAAATTAAGTAATTTACATATCGTCGATGCGATTGCCGATATGTGCCACAGGATAAGCAAGCATGTCACATATCAGATTTGAGACGCGCACCGACGATATTTTTAAAATATTTGTATTTCTTCGGTTTTAATATTAGCAAGTATTAAAAGAAAAGTATTCCTCTAAAGAACTTATGAAACGAGTCTATAATAAGTCTCTTGAGTTTCTAGGTGAGTCCCAGATCGTTGCTCTTGATATATCCAAAGCTTTTGACCAGGTCTGGCATGCCGCACTTCTTAATTGACTTCCACCTAATGGTCTTTCAACTAAACTCTGTACTTGGCTCTCTAGTTATCTATCTAATCGACGTATATCAGTTATTGTGGACGGCCATTCCTCAAGCTTTTACCAAGTAAATGCTGGAGTCCCTCAGGGCTCAGTTCTGGCACCAACATTGTTTCTTCTTCACAACGACCTTCTCTCGTCCACAACTAATTCCATTCATAGTTTCGCCGACGATAGTATCCTTCACTCCAGTTTTCAGGTTCCTAAGCCCATCACTAAAACTGACTTGGAAAATAAACGCAGAGCGATGCAGATATCTCTTTCGAAGGATCTTAATTTAATATTGTATTGGGGCGCCAAAAATCTCGTCCATTTTAATGCATCCAAAACACAATTGTCTCGGAAAGAGTCATCAAATACTTATCCTCTACTTATGAGTGGCCAAGTTTTACAGAGCAAGGACACGTTCAATCTTGTGGGCGTCACATTTGAAAGTAACCTTAACTGGCATAAACACATTGTATCTATAGCCACGGCAGCTTCAAAAAAGCTTGGAATTCTCTTTCGAGCCAAAAAGTATTTTTCCGCTTCTAATTTATACACATTTATGTGTCCCAAATCCGACTTCCCTTGGAATATTGTTCTCATATCTGGGGCATGGCGTCCCCCACAACCCGAAGCATTCTGGATTCTATGCATCCCTATATGGTCCAACTGGACAGGCCCCGAACTTTTCACTTTATTCGTTCTTTTATTCCTAGAGTTTCTAGATTGTGGAACCTGCTGCCCGCGGAGGTCTTTGCTCTCCCCAAATCTTCAAGTATTTAAGTCCCTATCAACAAACTCCCTCTTACCTCGCTTAAGACACCCACGGTACGTTAGTATTTAGGCTTTAAGCCTTCGTGGTTTGTCCAAATATAAAAAAAAGATATATTTTTTTAAACTCATAAAAGTTTTCATTAAGGTTTTTTTTTGTAGACTTTATACAAGTCTATATGTAAAAAAATAGAAAGTACTTAAAATATTAGATGAAATTATCTTTACGTTGTTTTTAAAAGGTCCAATTTTGCTTTCTTAAATTAATTAAAAAGATGGAAAACTTTTAAATTCAATGTGTGATTTTATAAAAGAAACCAAGGCGCAAAATTCAATTTTATAAACTTTATAAAATTAAAACATCGACTTACGTTGTTATAATAAAAAAAAACATAATAATTTTACTTAACATAATTAAAGTGCGTATACTGCTACCTTTACCTTTGTTATGAAATTTTCTTCTTCGTATACCAAAAATTAAATTTCTTATATAGTATGGATCAATTTTATTGTACAGTTTCTCAAATTAAAATTTTAATATTAAGCACGCACTGCAGCTAATATAAAGGTGTTATTAAAAGTAGATGGAATAAGGTGCGCTGATAATAATGCTTAGACCTTGTTATTTGTTTTAATAAAAAGAGATATTTTGGCTGTCAAAAAAGTTTCTCTGGGCTCCAGATCCTACATTAAATTAATTTGAGCATATAGTAGTAATTACAAAATGTTTCAGATTTTTAAGTACCGAAAAAGGTAAGGTATATAAAATTATTATTGTATATTATTAGTGTTTCCCAGGAGTCACCAACTGGCGAACTTATTTTGTGCAGACCTTGTTGTGTACGCGATTTCTTTTATCCCAAAGGGAATGGACAAGGGAGAGAAACAGTTGATTTACCCCCCACCAAAATAAGTATCCAGTAATGTGGAAACTTAAATTTTCTTTGTTAATTAAAACCTACAATCTTATCTGCTTCCTCATTCCTAAAAAAAAAAGTATGTAGATATCGGATAAAATGGACCAAGCACAGTGGCCTATGGAAACTGAAATCCTACTACGCTTTTCTTAGTATAAGTAGGTAATATTAACTTATAGACTATAATACCTTTCAACTAAATAGGATCAACATAAATCTAAAATTTATTTGGTTGGTAAGTTTGATCATGCTATTTTCATATATTTCTTAAAATTATACACTTCTTTTACATTTAGTACCATTTTTTATGCTAAATAAGTAATCTCGCAATAAAAGTTTAGTTTTCAAGAAATAATTCTATTTAGATTTTTATTTTCAGTTCTCATTTCCCTAAAATTTATACCTATACATTTTTCCACACACCTATTCCAATCTAGGAAAAAAATAGTCTTCTACCAAATAGATTTTAATACACCATTAGCACTATATTACCAATATTTAGTCATTAAATTATTAATAAATTTCAGTATTAACCACATTTCACACTTTTTATTAATGTTTTATGTATATTTACTCAATAAATTAATGTTTTTGAATATACCGCCGATTTTGACATTGGAGTGCGTATGCGCATGCCCTGCCATCCCGCAGACCCTTTCTTCAAATTGTGCCACTTTTCGAAACGGCGATTGATCCTCTATCCTTGTCTATTCTCTTTGTTTTTATCCGCGCTGTCAATGTTATTTTGGCACTTCCTTTTGTTCAGAATGTTATTTATTTATTAATATTGTATCTACACACATTTAAATAATACAGTTTATTATTTTAATTGTTAAGTCATTGCCAATTGCAATTTAACTTGATGCAAATAAAAAAGGCTTTGACAAAGGTTTAGTTGAAATGAATTTTTTTCAGAGTCAAATACTATACCGGGTTATGATTACAAACAAGCCTGTCAATTTTTTAAGATATGTTAGACGATTAAAAAAAATTACGTTCATTTACAAAACAGGAATTGGTGTATTAATACTCGAACCATTGTTAAATAAAGTTATTAAATTATTGCCTACAGTCTATAAATAAATTATTTAAACTTGACAATTATATTTACTTTTTAACAGATTGGCACTTGTAATAAATTAATTTTAGAACATTAATTTAACTATGGTGCACCACATGGCCATCACCAGGAGTTGCTGTAAATTAAATAAATTATAAAGGTTAAATTTTTAATATGACTTATGTCAATCAATACTTTTAAATGGTATTTTAGCTAAATATGGTGCTTTTTAATACACAGTGTTAAAATTTTGGAAAAAAAAATCGTATTTTTATCATAACTTTAAAACTATTCAAGATATTTTAATGAAATTTGGCACACCCCTACTGCTAAGCACCAGTAGGATTTTTTTATTGTAGAAGATTTTTTAATATTTCCACCAGTGGCGTCCGTATGGGATAATTGAAAATTACTTTTTTAATCCTCATTTATTTTGCAATAAACTTGATCCTTTGCTTTTTTTCTTCCGATGCTTCGTTTTCGCATAGAACACTAAAAATAGGGCACTAGCCTACTAGTTTAAAATAATTTTGCTATACCAAAATTGCATCAAAAACGGTTTTTATTATTTTACGCAAAAACCGTGCATCGGACAAAAAAAGATAAAAAATTGTTATTTGTTACAAAATAAATAGAAATTTTAAAAATAATTTTTGTTTTTGGAAAAAGCAATAAAGTATAAATTTTTTTTCATAAATCTTCAATATACATCCCGTGCGGATGCCACCGGTGAAAAATAATTAAAATTCTTGCACATTAAAAAGGCCTATTGGTGCTGAGTAGGTGCGTGCCAAATTTCATATCTCGAACATTTTTAAAGTTTGGATAAGAATACGATTTTTTTCCTTAAGCACCCCGTAGCTCAAAAGTTAAGAGGTTTAGGACATATGTTAATATAATCTTTTTTCTAAAATGGAATAAGGAATCATATTCTGTATTTTAAATTACACCCTGTATAATATGCTCTTGCCGCTTTACGAATTTTACCAAGTTTATTATTTAATTTTATTCATAAGTAAGAAAATACAAATGAAGTGTTTTTATTTATTAAATTAATTTATGAACAGGTATAATTTCTTTTCTACTAGACCAGAAGTAATATTTTTCCAAACAAAAAATTCTAGTTAACATAATAATAAAATTTTGTTCATTTAATAGTTTTAAATAATCTAATTCCCGGGTGGCAATCCATACCTTATTCTTAGGCATAATATCTGCCAACCAGGTGTAAACAGCTTACTAGGGGTATGTATTTACCGGAATTTATTTTTCAAAAAATCAAACATATAAATATAGATTTTTTTATAACGAATCCAATGGTATAGGTTTGAATTTTATAATCCTGGGCTATTTTAGGGCTGGCGCGATTTAAAATTTTCAGGCTTCATAAGGGGTTTTAGGTTGGTATTAAAAAAAAAATGGTACGCTACTTCATTTTTCGATATTTAAAATTATTTTTATATCCCCGTTAAGTTTAATAATATATTATAATATAAATATAATAAAATAAGTTTATAAATAGGAACACAAGCTGACCAGGCCAAAAAAAAGGTTTATGAGAAAACCGTACATCAAACAAAAAAAGTAAACAAATCCAATTTGTTGTTGTAATTTTTATTTAGAAAAAGTTGGTGGCGTGCCATCTTTTTTAAAACTATATACCTTAAACCCCTTATGGAGCCTTGATACTTTTAATCGCGCCAACCCAAACTTAGGATTTTAAAAGTTAACTAATTCTATACCATTGGAGATTCGTAATAAAAATCTATATTTACTTGTTTAATTTTTTGAAAAAAAATGACGGTTAATAAATACCCATAAGCCAGCCGTTTACACCTGGTTGGTAGGTATTATCATCCACCATCCTGTTGTGGCATTATCTACATACTATCAACTCTTTACTTATATAAATTTGCAAAAAAAAACTGTGACGGTATTCATGTAATTTTTTTCCTAATTTTTTAATTACAGTATAATAGCTCAGAATGTACAAGGTGATTCAAAAATCGATCACTAAACTTAGGGGGTGATTCTACTTGACAAAATAAGGGTAGAGCTTCATATTTTTTTTCAAAATATCATTCGTTTTCGAGTAACAAGCCGTCAAAGTTCTATTTTTATTTTGGTTTTTCGCCATATTGCATTTATTTTTTAACCAATCCACTTGATATTTGGCACACAAATCGAGCTTTGCAGATTCTAAAATTTTAAGACAAAAGTACTTTTTTAAATGCCACCAGAGGGCACTTTACCTAAAACTTAAAATTTATTTACATCATAACTTTTATTTTGACAAGATACACTATCGGACAAAAGTAGAGCAACAAAGTGTTTTTTTCGTTTCGACAAAAAAAAGTTCTCAGGTGATTTCTGGATACGTTTAATGAATAAGTATTATCTCTAAGATTAAAGGAATACTTCACAACATTATGATACATTTTAGATAAAATTTGAGATCAAAAATATTTATAATTATAAATATTGACGAAAATCAGTGCGACAAAAGTAAAGCAACAAATTGTATTCAACAATTTTTTATTTTATATATTACAACAAAGACCATTTAACACATTTAATTATAATAATTACTAAAAGTATTATGTTAATAGTTAATAGAATATCCATTATTATTTATTACTTGCTGGCAACGTCGCGGCATTGAGGCAATCAAATTTTGAATAATGTTTTCCGGAAGATTTGTCCAAACTTGGCGGATTTTATCTATCAACGATTGTTAATTCGGAAACATTTGTGTTCGAATACGACGTTCTACTTCTTCTCACAAGTTCTCAATTGGGTTGAGGTCGGGGGATTGTGCCGGCCACTCCAAAACTCGAACGTTGTTTTGTCGAAACCACTCTTGAACAATTCGCGAAGAGTGTTTTGGATCGTTATCCTGCTGGAACGTAAAACGCAGTGGCATTTCCCACTCTGCATAAGGGAGCATGACATTTTCCATTATATCCCTATAAATAAATCGATCCATATTTTCATTAATAAAGTGTATAGGGCCTACCTCTTTCCACGAGAAACAACCCCATAAAAAAACACTGCCTTTACCATGTTTAACTGTTAGTGTTACGTACATAGGATTAAACCTGCTATTTATTGGTCGCCGCACACGTTTCATTCCATCGGAATTAAAAATTTTACATCGCGTTTCGTCACTAAAAAGAACTTTTTCCAATCGTCTACTGTCCAGTTTAAATGCCGATGTGCAAATGCAAGTCTTGCTGCTCTATTTCTTCCCGAAACTAGCGGCTTTTTAGCGGGGCGTCTACTAAACAACTTTGCCTCTACCAACCTTCTCTGAACAGTCCGTGGACCAACCATAATTCCTGGAACTTCAGCAATAATTCTAGGTGCAGACTTCCAAGGATCATTTTGAGAAATTCTTTTAATGCGTCTGTCGGTCCATATTGTTGTTTTTCTTGGTCTTCCCGATTTTGGTAGATTCTCTAAATGTCCCCTTTCATTATAGGATGAAATTATTTTAGATACACCGTAACTGGGTAAATCAAATTGTCTTGATATATGGGCTTGCTTTTTACCTTCCCTGAAAGCATTCACAACTCTCTGCTTTAAGTCTTTTGAAATTGGAATACCTCTCGGCATAATTAATTCAGCACAAAAATGTTCAAAATATAAAAAAACTAATTTTACAAAACTATTTTTGTCTCTACTTTCACCGAAAACTTATCATTTGATGAATTAATTAAAATGTTGCTTTACTTTTGACGCATTACTTATTTACAGTTAAAACTTTATGACAAAATGACATGATCTGGCTTGATCATCCAAAGCGCCGTTGTCGCCGATGACAGCAGCCTACTTTGATGTTTTAAAACACAATGTATTTAAAAGCGATATCTTACATTTAGTATTATAAAATCGGGATATGTAAATTTTATCAAAGTGTTGCTCTACTTTTGTCCGATAGTGTATATATAGATAAAAAAGTTTTTTTAATATTCAACACATTGTAGTTCAAAAACTAAGACGTTTAGGACATATGTTTATATAAAGTTTTTCTTATTTTCTGTTGTAGAATCGCCCCGTTAAGTTTGTCGGTTGAGTTACTGGATACCCTGTATGTATGTAGGTAATTTGATTGAAATTGATGAAAAATTTGATGTGTATTGGTGCCTAAACGATGAGGTTTATTGACTTCAATAAAAAGTATCTTATTTTTTTAAGTTTTTGATTGTCTATAAAATGGCGCCTCAAGCTTTGCGATATCTGTCAAATTAAAAAAGTTATGATACAAATAAATTTTAAGTTTTAGGTAAAGTGCCCTCTGGCGGTATTTAGAAAAAGTACTTTTGTCATAAAATTTTAGAATCTGCAAAGCTCGATTTGTGTGCCAAATATTAACTGGATTGGTTAAAAA
Source organism: Listronotus bonariensis (assembly GCA_014170235.1). Taxonomy (NCBI): domain Eukaryota; kingdom Metazoa; phylum Arthropoda; class Insecta; order Coleoptera; family Curculionidae; genus Listronotus; species Listronotus bonariensis. The sequence continues at coordinate 18,356 of JACEGR010008679.1, read as the reverse complement.
ATAATTGCCATATGGCGAAAAAACCAAAATAAAAATTGAACTTTGACGGCTTGTAACTCGAAAACGAATGACATTTTGAAAAAAAATTATATGAAGCTCTACCCCTATTTTGTCAAGTAGAATTGCCCTCCTTTTTTGTTTGTGATCGATTTTGAATCACCCTGTATATGTTTCGCCAATTCCCTAGGAATTTATTTATGAATACCTTTTATTTAAAAAAATTAGAAAAAAGGATAAGGGGGACCATTTATATAGCCGGATCTTAGACTACCGGTTGACCCCTGGGTGATCAATATACTCCAGTTTGGAATCACCGGTCACATATACTTCACAAAGTTAAAACCTTACCGTGTTGTTTAAATTTGTATAGGTCCAATGTCGTTAAATATAGTCCGGGGCGTTTCTAATTTATTTCAGTTTATTAATATGTATGAAGCATCGAATTCGGGAACAAAGGGATAACCTTCGAATATCCCAAATTTGGTGCTAATTGCAAAAGGAAAACGGTCCTCACATTAAAACCTCTTTGTTTGTCCCAAAGTTTTGTTGGCTTTTGGGCGACCGAATTTATGTTTCTGTGAGGATACAACTGGTATCGTTTAGATTTAATCTGGAATTAAAGCGATCATACTTAACGATCGACACAAACGTATAGAAGAAAGAGTTTAAAAATGTAAATTCGGTGCTCTTTGATAAGAAAAAAAATCACAAAAAGTTTAAAGCAAATAAATCGACATGCTTGTCTTTGCGGCCGCCTTTGCTATATTTCTTTTATGATATGCCGGTTAATGCAGCTGGTCATCGCACTATGGGATAGAAATTAATTTTTTTGGTCAAAATTCTGAAACTTACCAATCTAACTTAAAATAAGGTGCTTTTTACTGGAAAAATATTATACATTATTACAAATGCTTTTGGAAACCTAAAACTTATTATATGTTATTATAAATTTACACCCCCTTAACATTATTATTTTTATTGTACAAAATAAACTAAAATGTCAGCTTGTTTGGTTAATTCGGTAGTATTCTAATCAGTAACACGATGATTATTATCTCATATGATTTACAGGGTACGACAATAGGTATGATTTTTTAAATGGAATACCCTGAATATTATATCACCACCAAAAAAATCTTTTAAAATGCTTTAAAAAATACTACATTTGATGTGTCTATCTCAATTAGTTTCGGAAATATGACCATCAAATATGAAAAATAATTTTAAATTATTCTTAGAAGCGCAATAGAGATACATCTTCCCAACTTTTTTATTTTTTAACGTATAAAATAAATAAAAAACACTGTTTTGTTAGGTAGATTCTGTGGAATCCATATGTTTCATCAGAATGCTTTTATCTTTTAGGATATACAGTGTAGGACAAAACATATTAAATTTTAAAATGGAAAACCTTGTAAATTGTAAAAAAATCTTGTATCTGTCCTTACACTCAGCAGTAGCAAAAAGTAGGAAGGCAATTGTAAGTACAAAAACTGATAAAGACAAGGAGTAAGCGAGACTTCACTTGAGACTGCATCGGAAACAGAACAATAGCTCTTATTATTTAAACTCTTTTACTTTTTTTAGTAAACAAGGCTAATAATAAACTTAGTAGATTAAATGTTGTATATTTATGTTTACTTAAAATACATTTTCAAGTTTCTTATTACCCCAATAGAAGTCGTCATATCCTTTTATAATTTTGCGTACATGTAGTTTGGAGTATCTACTTTAAAATACACAGCTCAGCCATTAAAATTTCAAAGTTACTTTTTGGCCAAAATAATGGATTTCTATCCCATAGTGTATCGGCGCGTCGCTGTAAAGGATAGCGGCGCCTTTGTATAAAATAGTCCGATTGCAGGCGGGTACCGAATTTGCGCTTTTAAAATGTTCATACTATAGGCAAAGAAGGAAACTACAGGGTGTCCCACCGGGAACTGCTGCGAACGATTTCTCGGAAAAAATGTTTTGAAAAATTTTGAAATTTTGGTTACAATATAAAGTCGGTGGGGGACATACAATGAAAATATTTCGACAGTTCTACCACTTCCAGTTATAACGGAAGTTAATGTCAACTTCCTTATTTTAAATAAAATACCCTAAATATTATTTATTATTTAGATTCTGCATAAAATTTGCAAGCTATTACCATTTTTTTTAAAACAAAAGCCTTAAGTATGAGTTGGGGTTGGGTTCCTTGTCGAGAAGAACTATTTTAGTAGACTGTAATAATATTTTCACAATAAAGAAATACAAAGTGGTCAAAAATAATAGTTAAAAATGATAACGACAAAAACCAAAAAGTATTTTTTTAATGGAAAGCCCCTTCTTGTCTTATCCCATTAAGCACCAAATATAAGGGTTAGTTTGTAAAATGATGTCCATTTCAAAAATTTATAGATTTTGAAATATTAAGAATTTAATATTTATCTCTTCTTACCACGATTTTAAGAATTGTTCAGAATAGTTCCCCCACTCACGGTTCCCACCAGAGAAACTCGTGGTGCCGCTTGTATGCATCCCTATACGGTCCAACTGAACAGGCCCCGAACTTCCCACTTTGTTCGTTCTTTTATCCCTAGAGTTTCTAGAATGTAGAACCTGCTGCCCGCGGATGTCTTTTCTTCCCCCAAATCTTCAAGTATTTAAGTCCCGTGTCAACAAACTCTCTCTTACCTCGGTTAAGACACCCTGGGTAAGTTAGTATTTAGGCTTTTTGCCTTCGTGGTTTGTCCAAAGATTAAAAAAGTACGGGTAGTTGGCTATGGCGCCGCATTTCCGGGCCAGGGCCTACTCAGAAGCCAAACTAAGTCGCACTTAAAAGCATTGTAAGAATAGATAAATATTAAATTGTTAATATTTTAAAAATCATATTTTTTTCAAATGGACATACTTATACAAACTTACTCCTATTTTTGGTGCTTAATAGGATAAGGTAAAAAAGATGGGGGTTTCCATTTGAAAAAATGACTTTTAGGGTTTTTGTCGATATCATTTTTAACTATTATTTTTGACCACTCTGTATTTCTTTATTGTAAAAATATCAATACTATCTACTAAAGTAACTCTTTCATTACGAGAAATCCAACCCCAACTCATAAAAGTGCTTTTGTTTACAAAAAAAAGATTGTTATGTAATAGCTCGCAAAAGTCATTTTGAACATAAAATTTAAAATAAGTCAAAAACGGTTGAACTTAGGTATAGAACACTATACATAAATTATTTAATTTTTAAATAAATCCGAATAAAAAATAAAACGAGGGACATTAACGAAATGCACAGTATACGGAGTAATAACTTATCTTTTATTTAAAAAACAAGTCTTTATTTTTTTGCTTAGTTGTTTTAAAAAATTTATTTATTTAGATACATCTTTTATACAATGTCGCTTTATTAAATTCTGAAATACAAACAGAAAAACAAAAGAAACAATAATCCTGTAGTATAATGTAAGGCTTGAGGCTTGTATATCAGACCAAGAGAGTTTTTGACACATAAGCTGAATTATTTATGAGTTCCTGAAAATCAGATTATTCGGAAAACTATTCGTTTTTCTTTTGCTTTGCCATCTGGTCCTTTAGACCTGTTCCCCAAACGTGACAGAATAAAATTTGTGAAACATTTACATAAAGTTAATAAGTCAGATTATACAAAAAAGGGCGATAAAAAACTTGAAAAGGGTTTGTTATTTTTTATAAACGGGCAGTTCTTTTTGTTATTCCTTTTTTTATTTTGGGTTTTAATTTTTAGAAACAAGCAATTTATTTGTAAATTCCTGTTTTAGGTTAGATGTCGTTGGAAGTTTGGGTGGTGTATTAAATACGTTTACCTACATATACAGGGTTATTTTTAAGTTGGTACTTTCCATTTAACACTGTATAGAATGCAAAAAAACAGGTAATTTTTTCAAATAAAATTATTCCCGAATATGCTTTTTCCAAGGTACAGGGTGTTAGGATATTAAGAAAAAAATGCCTTTTTATTCATAACTTTCCTACCACAGATATTTCCACAAAATTTAGGACACTTCTTTTAACTACAACACAACATTTTGTGCTGTAATTAAAAAAACAATATACCAGTGGCGTTTGAACAAGATTTGTATTGAATTATTTTCAAAAAATAGTATGCCACTGCTTTTATTTCGAATCAATATTATTTTTGCACTACTTATTTAGTTAATTAGGTCTTTAGATATTTTTCGAACGACAAAGGATTTTCGTTTAAAAAAATAAAGGCCATTTCGATGCATGGGAAAATTCCGAAAATCTGAGATTGTATTTTATTTTAAGTTAGGTTTTTGGCTGTGTAATAGCTTCCTAAGAGCAAAAACCTCTTTAATAACATATAAATAAAATTGCAGTAATGAAAGCATCTGACCTTAGTTTTTGGCAAATTTAACAAAAATGAATTTTACATACAAAATTTTAGCAATTTTGCCATGCATCAAAAAAGCTTTTATTTTTGTCGTTTGTCGTACGAAAAAATATCGAAAATCCAAATTAACCCCACTAAAAGTAAATAAGTATTTTAAAAATAATATTCATTTGATAAAGCAGTGGCTTTCTATTGTTTTCTTTAAAAAAATCAAAATTTTGTACGAATGCCACTGGTTGGCTAGTTGGCAATCTAAGAAAAAGGTAGTCAACCCTGTTGTGGCAATATCTATATACTATAAACTTTCTATTTATATAAATTAAAAAAATGTGACGGTATCATCGGTGTCGCCTGGGAGAATTCCTGGGAGGGGCACCAGGCAAGTGCAGATTTTTTTATTTTATTTTAAGTTTCTTGCCCTTTAAATCGCTTATTTTCATAGGCGCAATTAGTGGGGGAAGGTGGGTTTGGGTGTGCCTAAGCCCCCGAAACAGCGAATAGCTTCCCCAAAATTTTTGAACATTTAAAGTATATTAGTGTTTTTAGGTATATATACTCTATAAACAGGAACTTAAGCATCCCTCCCAAAAAACTCATCTCCACACAACCGTTGTTGTTTATTAAAACTTTGAGAAATTTCTTTGTGCTTAAATTCGTTGACCATGAACGCTTAAAAGGCATAGACGACTTAAACGATTTTGCGATATTGTAGAACGCAATCAAGTTTTTACACGTCTAAGGGGAACAGTCAGACTAAAGAGCGGGCGAGCGACAAGCGAGCGAGCATTTTTTCAAAACCCAGCGGGCGGGCGAAATTAACATGCAGCCTCTGTATTTCGAAAAATCGCTCGCTCTTCAATCTAGCCGTTCACTGTGTACTGAATGAACGTTCCATTGTTGCCGTTGTTGATGGCATGATTAAAAACATTTTTGAAAGTTGTTCTATGGTACGAATAAAAGTACATCCATTTAGAACATCTTTTATTTTCATATCATCGTTTCTATCAATTGGTCGTTGTTGCCAATAATTAATAGTGGAACCAACGATGTATGGACCCAGCGATTCATTCATAATTTTATGATAAACATTAAGCCAACAATCCTAATAGGCAAAGGGAGGTGAGGCAAGCGAGAAATGAAAATGACGGACTTACTTTTTGACCTTGGTCGAAGTATGCACCTAACGACGTTGGTCTCTATTTACCTGTGAAAAGTGAGGTGCGGAAATGAATAGTCTACCCTTCTACAAACAAAGCACTGCCTACCCATATTGTCTTTAAAAACACTTTCTAATCACCGATAAACACCAGAAAATACACAAAAAAACGCATTATAAGCTTTATTTGATCACTTTTGGCTTTCCAAATTGTTAATTGACAGAAACCAACAGAAATGACAAAGCGCAGCAAAGGGGGCGTCACCCACAAGCGTTTAGGAAGAGTTTATTCATGTTTTATTTACGATGGAGTAAAAATCCCTGGGCGGCGTTGCCGGGATTAACAAATAATTACGTATTTTCAGAATTTTGCTTTTTTAAAAAGATAACTTATAATATTTGAACATATTTTTTTATTATGATATCTAAAAATGATAAAAATATATGTATTGTTTATTTAAAAAGTTTTATTACAAAATTCTTTAATATAGAAGCTTATCCAACAACTACTTGTGGTTAGTAAGTTTAGAGTGGAAAAATTAAATTTGGCGAACCGCATTTTAGCGCTTTTACTGTGATGTATTGATGACAACAGCTCAAACGTAAACAAACCTGGTCCATACGTCGTTGAGTGGAACCATGTTTCACATTCGTTTCTTTAAATTTTTAATTCATATTTAGCAAAAAAGTTTTCCCATATTATTTCGGATTTTTTTTATGTTATTTTCTATCATCTGACTTGTTTGCAGAACTCAAAGAGAAAAAATGCATCATTTGCTTCGTTAGTAAATACTATCTTTAGTAACTGAATCAGAGAATCTAATAATGGAATGAAAATTGCGATTTTAAAGATTTTGAAATATATTATTGATGTTTGTAATTAATAATAATTACTCTTATGGGTTTAGCGAGCATTAATTCGAAGAACTTTTATTTTATATTTAAAGTTTTACCTCTGTAACAACTTACTACGGAACACAAATTTCAAAGAAACTACCCTACTAGCTAAAATAGCTACAGTACAAGCTTCAAAAAAACTAAATAAATCAAAATTTTGACATTTGTTAGCAAATAAAAATGGATTAATACTGGGACAGTCTGCACTAAAAAACATCCTATTTAACTTTTTCAAAAAAAGTGTGCTACAATTACCTAATTGCAAGCGCCCCTCTCAGCCGGCGCCCATGGACGGTATTCAAGTCATTTTTTTTCTAATTACACTATATTAGAACAGAATATGGTTTTTCAACCCACCGGAAATTTATTTATTAATAATTTTGATAAAAAAAAGATTTCTTTAGAAAAAAAAGGTGAAGGGTCCATTTACAGAGCCGGAATTTAGACTATTAATTTATTAAAAAATAGGCATGTAAAATCCTCAGACTTAATTTTACTGTTGCTGTAAAGGTAAATAATAAAAATATATTAGAGACATTTTGCACCCCTTATTTTGCAATTCCGTTGTGGTTAACGTTATTCTGAGACTGCGCAGTAACGCAAACATGATCCGTTATCGTTATTAACCATACCGGACTCCTTTAATTACGGATGAATACCGAAAAGCTTATTGTTATCGTTATCGTTATGGTTAAACTGCGTGGTTACGGATTGTAGAAACTTTAATATCAATTACTTAAAAGGTTAAAATTTTAATTAAAATATTATTTATACATAGGCTCTAATTAGCGAAAAATCCATAGCAGTACTACAAAAATCAAATAGTGTTAAGAAATTAAAACGGACTTGCACTTTATTGATATTCTAAATCAGTAATTAATTTAGATGTTACAATCTGGCACACTTGCTTTTTATTCTACTACCAAACCTAACCTTACTTTTTGTGTTTTGCTTATACTGTATTTTTTGCATCTACTTTAAAAAACGAAATCAACAGAAGTGTTTGCATATATTTAAATATTAATTTATATCTTATGAAAAATAAAAGTAAATATTGATTTTTCGTTAACTTTAAAATCGGTGAACCACAGGCAAAAATAAGGTTATGTGTCGAAAGCGCAGACGCAAGATAAATTTCTTAAAAGTGGCTGCAAAATCTCTGTCTAAAACTGCTGCCGTAATAGTTATGTTTAATAACGATAACCATAAGGAGGCTAAAAAAGTCTGTTATTTTAAGTGGTGAAAAATGTCTCTATTATAATTGTTATTCTACCTTATAAACTGGGTTACTCCTAAGGGTCAAATGTTTAGCTAAAGAAGAAAAGAATATGTTTTCCGAATAATTTGATTTTCTCGACACTCATGAATAATTCAGTTGGTGCGGAAACCTTCTGTGGTCCAATAAAGAAGTTTTATTTTAATGGATGCTCAAAAAGAATTGTAAAGTCAGATGTTACTATTGTGTATGACATATTTTTATTTACTTGTGATACATTTTATGTATTTTGCTAAAATAAAAAAATAAAAATATTATTAACTAATTTTAATAAATATTTAGAAAGTTTAAAACATTAAAAACTAAGTAATTTTATTGGTTACTAATTGACTATTCATAGTAAAAAGACTAATCAAAAGGAGAAAAATGCATTTTTTCTATTTTTAAATGAAAATAAAAAAATATAACCCTAGTTTAGCAGCGGTGAGAATACACGACGCAAGATAGCGAAAAAGGGAATTGTTATTGACGATATAAATAATTTAAAAATCAGTTTTAAAAACTACCTTAAAACTTGACAAAAATACAAAGAATGTTAATTTTTTGGAGTGCTGTATAGCATTTTAATAAGTTTTTCCTATTAATACTAGGCTAGGACTTTAAAACATTTTAATTCAATTGGAAGAAAAAAGGGAAGTCTTTATTTTTTGTGAAACTTTCAAGATGACCAACCATTAACTATTGCTTATTTTAGTAATAGTGCCAAAATAAATATAAAAAAAAGTTTTTAAAGCGGCTGTCTCATTCACAATTGGCTAACTTTCAAATTACTTTTATCCGATAAAAGTTTTACCAATGCCGAACAGATGCCGCAACATCCTGAAAAGCGATCGATCAATCTATTTGGGGCGGTTTAGGCTTTCCACGCGATAAATTATCTCCCTTCTCGAAAGTAGGTAAATGGAAATTTGCAGTCCGTTGGTTAAACGAAGTAAAACACAGTCAGGTCAAAGGCTCGCCTTTCCCGACGTATTGGAATTTTCTACTCCACATAACAAACGAGCCAGATAGTGTAAAGCACTGTAAGAAAGGCAATGATAAATTGGGTCATTTCTCGCAAGTAAGAGGATTAAATAAAAAAATAGATTGGTTAAAGAGATTGTAACTCTATCTCAGTAATTAGCACCAAATAGTTTTAAATAAAATAGTAAAAATTTGTGTTGTATTGTAAATAGTGGTGATCGGTGACATTTTTGGATAAGGAAGAATTCCGAAAATAGTATATTTCCTAACCAGTGCTGAAAGTGCCACTTGACCGAACTACGCTACGCGTCGTTCGGTCAATTGCAGTCGTGTGCGGAATAGGCACTTTCGGCACGTATTTTTTCTATGAGTGTGTGGAAAAGTCAAACTAAACAACCATTTGATAATATTTATTTTTACCCTTACTGGTAGCAGCACAGTTGGTAGCATTTTGCAAATGAATCGCAGAGGCAAGTTGTTGTGGATAAGTTGCGGAGTTGGAGAATGCCGTTGAGGTGCAATTAAACCGGTCGTCGTTACAGGTATCAGAGACACATTGTTGCTAACAGCATGACGGTGCAATGGGCCTTGGAGTGCGTTATGCTGTGTTCAAAGTTAGATGAATTTTGGGATAATATTTTGTTTGATAAGTCCGTCTTAAAACTTGTAGAGCTTTCTAGGTAGCCTTTTGCAACAAATGATGACTTCCAACCTCCAAAACTTTTAATATTCGTTATGCCTTTACCAGAATTAGCTAACATTGTAGCTGAGGAACGGCTGAAAGCTATGTCCCGTGTACAGTTCTGAGTTTGGAAGACGTAAATAAGCAGCTATTTTAGAGGGCATATTGCCAAAATAATTTATTTCCATGCACTAGACAGTACAAGCCAATTTTTTGTAATTACCAAAAAATCTTCTGTTTGGTGTTTCGGGCTTTCGTAAACTGAAAATACTTTCTACACAAAGCTAGATATTTTCCATTTTCAATTTCTCGGAAATGACAAAACTTTGACTTGGAGTCTGGAATATTTACAATTAAAAGATTCTCCTTATCATCAATATCATCAATGCTAAATTTTTATCAATTCTTTTCGACGACACGCACTAGCTAGTCCGAAAATTGTAGCTTCCTTCATCGCTAGATAGACATCATTTGGAGCATCATTTATAAATTTTTCTATTTCATCTTTCGAGAAAATTTTGGCCTTCTTAGGTCTAAATCCCACATTTTGCTTCTTCAAAAATGATGTAACTTTGAAATATTTGCTTAAATCCATGTTCTTTTCGATCTTAATGACACTTTTAACATGGAATACCTTGACCATAACGTATTGGGCTTACAGGTTTTAGCAAGTTCCACGAAATGTGCCATAAAATCTTCTTCTTTCATTTTTTTCTCACCAGCTTTTAAATGCTGAATATTCTTTCTCGTACCTGTGCTTCGACTTGGATGGCAACAAATCTAAATTTGCTATTTCGGCTGCTTTTAGAATGGATTTAGGTAATTCCTCGTCAGAAGACTCCATGTTTAACGTTTTTTATTCAAAATCGACGATACTGATCAGAATGTACTAAAGACACACATGGACATCAGCACCTGTCAAAACTAAAAATCTGACAACCAAATTTAATATATACCAGGATTTTTGAAACAATGTTTTTAAAACGATATTTATTTTTAGTGAATATTTCGTTGATTTTACACCTAATTTGTACAAATAAAAGAATACTATGCCAATAATAAAATTATACTAAGTCAAACTTCCGAATTAAAAACATTTTAAGTACCTGTTCAAGTGGGAAATTTGCAAGTGTTTTTATTTTACCAATATAGAAATAAGCTGCTATATCTATGATTATATTTATAATACAACAAAGTGTATATTACATGCTAAGTGTGGAAAATGACTACCTCACACGAGTGGGAATATTGGGACGAGGCGTTAGCGAGCGACAAACCCACGAGTGTAAGAAAGTCATTTTCACACGAGTACTGTACACTATTTTTCCTACGACCACAAATTATTCACCAAAAATAAATAAATTAAAGTTTGTCTGTTCAGAAAAATAAAAACAATTGAGAACTTTGCAACACTAGTGATATATTTACTTTGGTAAACACTAGTGTGATATATACTTTTCCTCACTGCTATATTATACTGTTTTGACAATATTTTTACATCGAAAATCACCTACCTAGAAGCATTATATAACTTTATCATTTTGGAATTTAAAAAGGCCCTCACTTAATAAAAAATTGTATGGTTTTGTTAGGTAATAGCGCTATAATAGTTTAATACGGTTTCTGCTATAAGTGGTTTTTTAAATTATCGATTCCACATTATTTTAGACACTCTTCTAAATAAAACGTAAGCAGTACATATCAAATATTCCGTTTTTTACAATATCAGTAAATGAAACTTACGGGATCGGGAGTGAAGCGGTGGTGCGGTGGTAAATTGGTAAAACGAGTTAATGAAACTGAACATCATCATAAACTAAGCAAAAATAACAGTTTTTCCTCATATTTTAAGAAAAATATGTATTATTGTATGTGCTAGCAATAAAAAGCCGTTGTCGCACTCCAAGAACTATGATCGTAAAAGTGAAACTATCATTTAAATCTCCATTATTTTTGCGGCGGAGCCCACACACCTAAAGCATAGTTGTAGTATTGAACTTGGCTCAGGTTTTTTACATTTATATTTTTGTTGGAATATCATCACTTGTTGTAAACATCAACTAGATAGGTATTTGGATTTAATATTTTCTCTGCGTTGCTCTTTACATATTTTCTCTTTTATTCTTTTGTTTACATTTTTCTAAAGGTTAAAAATAACAGTGACCATTGCCCAACAGTTCAAACGCTACAATTAAAAACCTTTTTTTTGTAGCGAAACCCCTACCCCACCTATTTTTTTAACTTTTTTATTTTCAAAATTTTTCTAAGCTTACACACCATTACCGAGCTAGGTTCCAAATCTTATCTTTCTAGGTCATCTGGAAGTGGGTTAGGTTTTTGATCTATATATATATATGTATATGTCAGTCAGTGAGTCAGTCAGTCAATCCAGTGAAAAATTAACGACTTTTGGACCCTCATATCTTTATAACCGTTTGAGCCTAGCTTTATGAAAGGACTATGTACAAACCTTATGGAGTTGTTTGCCCTCGGTTAAATTTGCTGAAACTTGACATAGAGGTAGCCCTCAGCATGCTGATCAAAAGTCTTCATGGTCGCAGCCCTCTAAAATCAACCCCAGACCCCCACGTCCCCCTAAACATCAAAATACGCCCTAAAGTAAGTTACAATGTTTAGTGGTATATTCATCTGAATTTTTGCACAGAGGTAGAAATCAACCACAGACCCCACACGCTCCCCGAAATCTCAAAATACGCCTTAAAGTAAGATTTTTAAGGGATATATTAATCTTAATCTTGACACAGTAAGGTATCTCTCAGCATGATCATCAAAAAGATTCAATGGGCGCAAACCCCGTACCCCCACGCCTCCGAAATGTCAAAATACGCCGTAAAATAAGTTACTATGTTAAAGGGGATATATTAATCTGAATTTTCTTACAAAAGTATCTCTTAGCATGATAATTAAAACATTCAATGAACGCAACCCCCCTCGCGCTTCCCTGAAATCTCAAAATACGTCGTAGAGTAAGTTACGATGTTTAAGGGGATATATTCATCTGAATTTTTGCACAAAGGTAGCTATCAGCATCAGCTGGTTAGGTATTACCAAAGACAATTGTAGTTTCACTATAGACACCCAGAACAATGCTAAATTTTTGGTCATCAGCTTGGACTATTGCTTCGTGGAATTTATGAAGCGGGTATCCATCGAGTACACGCGTAAACAGTACGTATAATTTGCCGCTTCATAAATTCAGCCAAGCCAGTATCCAAACTGATGACCAAAAATTTAGTATTGTTCTGGGAGTCTATAGAAAAAACTACAATTGTCTTTGGTATTACATACTATTTTGTCTTAACAACCTTGTGGGGCATGGGGGTCTGGGGTTGATTTTAGAGGGTTGCACTCATTGGGACTTTTGATCAGCATGCTGAGATCCACCTCTATGCGAAAATTCAGATATTTATATTCCTTAAACAGAGTAACTTACTTTAGGGCTTATTTTGAGATTTATGGTGGTCGAGGGGGCCGAGATTGATTGTAAGGGGTTGCACCCATTGGGACTGTTGATGAGCATGCAGAGATCTACCTCTATGCTAAAGTTTTAAAAAATTTAACCAAGGGCACAACTCCATAAGGTTTGTGCGAGGTCCTTTGGGCTTCTAGTTGTCCTCATTGATATAAATAAACATAAACATTATAGTAGTTTACTGTGTTTACGTTTAAATAGATTTTGAATTATGGAGGGGTGAAAAGTGGCACCAAGTGGTTCATATAATATACACGCGGCGCTGAAGCTAGTTCCTTTGCTTGAACTTGGCTTGACATGCTGCCGCGTGTAGATTATTATTTTTTAAATTTTAAAAAGAAATAGTAAAAACATATGCAATCAAAATAGAATTCCTAAGTTTAAAAATAATTACCATTATTAAATAATAAAAAAATACCATTTTTTATTTCAGATAAATAATAGATCTGAGTGTTAGCTATACCGGGTGATGCATCGCCGGGCGGGACATAGGAAATCCCATTTAAAAGAAGAATTTCGGACTTCTATTGTCTTTATTAATTTATTCACACAACGTTTCGGGCAGTACTATCTCTGTCCGTTCTCAAGTGTAAACTGTTTACAAGACAATGGAAGTCCAAAATTCTTTTTTACTACTGAATCATTGTCTACTACATTCAAATCCCATGTAATTTTTCATGGGGTCAATTATTGGCTCCCCTAATTATTTTAGAGAAAAATTCTATAAAGGTTTATTGAGAAGCATGCAAATCTACGTCCATGGTAAAAACTTTAGATTTTTCGGTTAACCCGTTTACTAGTTAGATGCTAATATAATTATTTTAAAAATTGTTACATTATTATCGCCTCATATTTATGAACAACAATAAAAATACCAGTTAGCGTGACATAACGTTGTCAGTTTAAGCTTTAGTGCTTTATTATTATCAAAAAATCGTACAGTGAAAAGATTAAAGTTGTATTTAAACAAACGAATTAAGTTAAGTTAAACTAAACTAGAGTAACAAATTTCAAGAACTTATGACATTTATAATATTTACATGTTTCAATAAATTATTAATATTATTACAATAATTGATATGTTGGAAATAAACTTAAGATTTAAGAAAATTTTAAAATATTCCTTCATTGACTGCAAGACGATAACCCAGACATTTATAAAATTGTCTTCTTACATTTGCTAACTGGTAAATTGAAATTTTATTGCATTCTGCAGAAATAGCATTCACTCATCTAGATTAGAGTAATTTTTATTCTTATATATCAAAATGACAACGTAATGTCACGCTAACTGGTATTTTTATTGTTGTTCATAAATATGAGGCGATAATAATGTAACAATTTTTAAAAATATATTAGGATCTAACTAGCAAACGGGTTAACCGAAAAATCTAAAGTTTTTACCATGGACGTAGATTTGCATGCTTCTCAATAAACCTTAATAGAATTTTTCTCTAAAATAATTAGGGGAGCCAATAATTGACCCCATTAAAAATTTCATGGGATTACCTATGTCCCGCCCGGCGACGCGTCACCCGGTATATCCAAAAATTCTTTATTATTAAGATAAGCATAAGCGTAAAATACTTAAACAAGTGTTGAAAATGTAACCCATAATAAAGTTTCTTTTATATGAGTTATATTTGTAATTCAAGACATCCTCATGAATTAAATTTAATGGCACTAAACAAAAATAAATTTTAACTTTATAAACAAATATTACTTATAATTGTTTTAAAGAAATTTATACCCATTACCTGATAGGATTGGAAACGCAAAATTAAAAATAAATACAGGGTTTTAGATATGACTTATATTTGTTATAATAATTAAAAGTATGGATATTTGAAAAAACAGTAATTCGTTAATAATGAGAAATTTTAGAAGTGTATAACTTTAATTTACCCCCACCAATTAAGAAATGGCACACACCTGCGACTGGTGATTGTGTTCAGCGACCAAAAGAGCTCGTCAAAGTTTTATTTTATTCTTGCTTAACGTTGGTAAAAAGGACGTGCTTGGTTAAAAGTATGGATTTATTTAGAATTTTTTGTTTCAGTACGCACTTTTTACGTAACATTTTTGTGTCTGAATCAATACTATCAGCCAAATATCTTGCGAACTTTCACCGGTTTGATGGTTAACTTAACACAGCGGGATTACTCGTCATGCGCATGGGAGGTTGTTTTTCCGGCTTGCTATTGGCTGTTATAAATGTCAAAACTCTTGACTTTCACATGTTCAATATGGCTGATGTTTTGTGATTGTTGTGGCTGTATAGTTTGTTTTGTGTTTTATTCGGTTTGATTTTACGTGTGACCTGTGTTATAGATATAAATTATTGAAACAAAATTTGTGGAAATTTATGGGTTTTTTTAATAAATTATTTTTTAAATTATTTACGTTGTTTTTTTTTGAATAAAAACAAATTAACACTTTATCTAGGATTTATTTATGTAACAAAACATTATATACATTAATATTTTATATACATCCGTAAAATATATTTAATGAATATCTTGCTGGAGGTAAAAGCACAATGAACCAATAGAGGATTTCTGTGTGCGTCACTCTCTATTTAAAAATTTGCTTGAACTGTAAAAGTCAGACAAATGATCAGTTTAAAAAGTATTAATAGTGATAAAAAATTATACTAAAGCGAAAAATAAAAAGGCCTAAAGCCTAAACACTTAAAAACTTAATAACTGACCCAGTTAAGGTACAAACCAAGATATAGAGTGTGTCTACTTAAGTTCGTACCATAAGGCAAACTTATTATTAATTTTACGAAAAATTTAACCATTCGATATTAATTGTTTTCAGTGGTAGGTATATGAAATATCTTAAAAAATATAAATTTATATTAAGAGGAAAGTACACTTATTTTTGTCAATATTGAAAATTTAGTGGAAAAAAGATGTTTAGGATTAGGATTTTTTTCTGCAATAACGAGCATTTTTGAGCTTCTTTACAAAAGTATTTTATTTCAAAATAAGTATCCAGTAATGTGGAAACTTAAATTTTCATTGTTAATTAAAACCTACAATCTTATCTGCTTCCTCATTAGAGGATCAATCGCCGTTTCGAAAAGTGGCACAATTTGAAGAAAGGGTCTGCAGGATGGCAGGGCATGCGCATACGCACTCCCAATGTCAAAATCGGCGGTATATTCAAAAACATTGATTTATTGAGTAAATATACATAAAACATTAATAAAAAGTGTAAAATGTGGTTTATACTGAAATTTATTAATATTTTAATGACTAAATATTGGTAATTTAGTGCTAATGGTGTATTAAAATCTATTTGGTAGAAGACTATTTTTTCTTAGATTGGAATAGGTTAATGTGGAAAAATGTATAGGTATAAATTTTAGGGAAATGAGAACTGAAAATAAAAATCTAAATAGAATTATTTCTTGAAAACTAAACTTTTATTGCGAGATTACTTATTTAGCATAAAAAATGGTACTAAATGTAAAAGAAGTGTATAATTTTAAGAAATATATGAAAATAGCATGCTCAAACTTACCAACCAAATAAATTTTAGATTTATGTTGATCCTATTTAGTTGAAAGGTATTATAGTCTATAAGTTAATATTACCTACTTATACTAAGAAAAGCGTAGTAGGATTTCAGTTTCCATAGGCCACTGTGCTTGGTCCATTTTATTCGATATCTACATACTTGTTTTTTTAGGTATAAGGAAGCAGATAAGATTGTAGGTTTTAATTAACAATGAAAATTTAAGTTTCCACATTACTGGATACTTATTTTGAAATAAAATACTTTTGTAAAAGAAGCTCAAAAATGCTCGTTATTGCAGAAAAAATCCTAATCCTAAACATCTTTTTTCCACAAATTTTCAATATTGACAAAAATAAGTGTACTTTCCTCTTAACATAAATTTATATTTTTTAAGATATTTCATATACCTACCACTGAAAACAATTAATATCGAATGGTTAAATTTTTTCGTAAAATTAATAATAAGTTTGCCTTATGGTACGAACTTAAGTAGACACACTCTATATCTTGGTTTGTACCTTAACTGGGTCAGTTATTAAGTTTTTAAGTGTTTAGGCTTTAGGCCTTTTTATTTTTTCGCTTTAGTATAATTTTTATCACTATTAATACTTTTTAAACTGATCATTTGTCTGACTTTTACAGTTCAAGCAAATTTTTTAAATAGAGAGTGACGCACACAGAAATCCTCTATTGGTTCATTGTGCTTTTACCTCCAGCAAGATATTCATTAAATATATTTTACGGATGTATATAAAATATTAATGTATATAATGTTTTGTTACATAAATAAATCCTAGATAAAGTGTTAATTTGTTTTTATTCAAAAAAAACAACGTAAATAATTTAAAAATAATTTATTTAAAAAACCCATAAATTTCCACAAATTTTGTTTCAATAATTTATATCTATAACACAGGTCACAACGTAAAATCAAACCGAATAAAACACAAAACAAATATACAGCCACAACAATCACAAAACATCAGCCATATTGAACATGTGAAAGTCAAGAGTTTTGACATTTATAACAGCCAATAGCAAGCCGGAAAAACAACCTCCCATGCGCATGACGAGTAATCCCGCTGTGTTAAGTTAACCATCAAACCGGTGAAAGTTCGCAAGATATTTGGCTGATAGTATTGATTCAGACACAAAAATGTTACGTAAAAAGTGCGTACTGAAACAAAAAATTCTAAATAAATCCATACTTTTAACCAAGCACGTCCTTTTTACCAACGTTAAGCAAGAATAAAATAAAACTTTGACGAGCTCTTTTGGTCGCTGAACACAATCACCAGTCGCAGGTGTGTGCCATTTCTTAATTGGTGGGGGTAAATCAACTGTTGCTCTCCCCTTCTCCATATTGGTTAAACATGGAAGAGGGGAGGGGAGTTGCATCAGGCATGCTTTTTTAATAAAATTATCTTTTCTAAACGTCCATCATATCTTTATAAGCGTATTGTTTTTAGGACTCATGTACATAATATTAATATTAGATTTAGAGGTAAAATAACACCACCATATCATCGAACCGCAATATTTGAGCGTAGTTTTTCATATAATATTGCCAAATTTTATAACTCTCTGCCGCAAAATTTAAAATCTCTTTCACAATCTGCCTTTAAAACACATTACATAAAATATATTATTAGTAAGCGACAATAACCTTGTTAAATGGATATTTTGAGTGGGAAACAGAAAATATATTTTCTCCAATTAGTTACTTTTATTAGTAAGGTTTCTTTTTTTTCTATTTTGGTTTATTTTATTTAATATTGTAGTACATTACCTTCGTTTATGTTTTTAACTATACTTAATTATAATAATTTAAAGGGTTGAGTTTGATCAGGGAGGCATTCCAGGATGCCTCATCTGGACTCCGCCTTTTCTGAATTTAATATATTTTTCTTTGTATTATTGTTTGTTTATGTAAAAGATATGAAAATTCAGAAATAAAGACATTTATTATTATTATTATTA
>JACEGR010008678.1:0-34329 GCA_014170235.1 Listronotus bonariensis | reverse complement strand
TCTCAATGCTTTGTAAAGTAATGGAGAAATCCATTAACTCGCAAATTAGGTATTTAGAAAAACATAAAATTTTACATGACAGGCAATACGGATTTCGTCACAAGAGATCTACAGCAGATCTTCATTCCTTTGTTTCACAAAACTGGAACAAGTCTCTTGAGTTTCTAGGCGAGTCCCAGATCGTTGCTCTTGATATATCTAAAGCTTTCGACCAAGTCTGGCATGACGCACTTCCTAATAATCTTCCCTCCTACGGCCTTCCAACTAAACTCTGCTCTTGGCTCTCCAGTTATCTTTTTAATCGACGTATATCAGTCATTGTTGATGGCCACTCTTCAAGCTTTCACGAAATTAATGCTGGAGTGCCTCAGGGTTCAGTACTAGCACCAACTTTGTTTCTTCTTCACATCAACGACCTTCTTTCTTCCACAGCCAATCCCATTCATAGTTATGCTGACGATAGTACCCTTCACTCCACTTTTCAGATTCCCAAGCCAATCTCTCAACCCGACTTGGAAGGCAAACCCAGGGCGATGCAGATATCTCTTTCACAGGATCTCAATTGGATATTGGATTGGGACGCCAAAAACTCGTTCAATTTAATGCATCCAAAACACAATCATGTTCCTTGTCGCGAAAAAAATCATCAAACACTCACCCTTTGCTTATGAGTGGCCAGGTTTTGCAGAGCAGGGGACACCTTTAACCTTGTGGGCGTCACATTTGAAAATAACCTTAACTGGCTTAAACACATTGTATCTATAGCCACCGCTGCGTCAAAAAAGCTTGAATTTTTTCCGAGCCAAAAAGTATTTTTCTCCTTCCAATTTATACACTTTGTATGTGTCCCAAATTCGACCCTCTCTGGAATATTGTTCTCATGTCTGGGGAATGGCATCCCCTACAACCCACAGCATTCTTGATGCCATTAAAAGAAGGGCTGTTCGTCTTATTAATGATCCTTTACTTACTCAAAGACTTCCTTCTCTTGCCCATCGTCGAGCTGTGGGAGATCTATCGCTCTTGTATAGATACTTTTACGGCTTCTGCTCCGACGAATTATCCAGTATAGTCCCTCCTCTTGCAGCTCCTAACAGAGAAACTCGTGGTGCCGCACGAATGCATCCCTATACGGTCCAATTGGACAGGCCCCGAACTTCACATTACGTTCGTTATTTTATCCCTAGAGTTTCTAGACTGTGGAACCTACTGCGGAGGTCTTTCCTTGCCCCCAAATCTTCAAGTTTTTAAGTCCCGTGTCAACAAACTCTCTCTAACCTCGCTTAAGACACCCACGGTACGTTAGTATTTAGGCTTTCAGCCTTCGTGAATTGTCCAAAGAAAAAAAAAAGCCGACAAATGCTTTTACAGTTTGGACCTATGCATAAACTTTATAATAATTAAAATTTGCTTATAATTACAAAAAAATCATTTTTCCATTTATTGCACACCTAACGATCCACACCATATATATTATATATTTTCAAATGTTTCAATGATACCTCTTATTATTAAAATCCCATTAAGTTCCGACCAGGAACTACAACCAATTACAATGTTAATAACCCAATGATAATAGCCCCCAATAAACAATAAATATTTTTCTTTTTAGTTGTCTGATAGATTTGGCGGTGTTTGTGTTATTAATTTTACATACCCACGTTAAACTTGAAGTGGTTCACCTTTTAAGAGAAGTACTTTACTAAATTCAGATAGGTGTTAAGATATGTGACATACTTGTGTGTCGGATC
This sequence comes from Listronotus bonariensis, assembly GCA_014170235.1. Lineage (NCBI taxonomy): Eukaryota > Metazoa > Arthropoda > Insecta > Coleoptera > Curculionidae > Listronotus > Listronotus bonariensis. The sequence goes on along the minus strand of JACEGR010008678.1, from coordinate 32,578 downwards.
GTCAAAAATATATTTTCGGATACGGATACCGACGGTGTCTAGATCCGCAATTATGGATACGGATACGGTCATTTAAAAAGGTGATTATTTTATATAAAGGAAATACTTTTTCTCACATTTAAAGGGTGCACGGAAAAAATGGGGGAATGTTAATTTTTAACTTATTTGGGAAGACGCAACTTTTAATTCTCGATCTAGAGTGCCACAAATACGGTAAAATGATAAATTTTGGACGAGACGTTATAGCCGATTCTCACCTAGGGGTTTTAACCCGGGGTTTTTACCCCAGGTAAAAGTCTTTGCCTCCTGACGATTCACACCTGCGAGTCATGGGTAAGGGGTTAAAACTCGTGCGGTTCCACCCGCCAAATTAGGACTGGTTCTAATTTTCGTCTATGGGTGTCGACTTTTTGAAGAAATTCCCTACATAAATTAACGGTTGGTACTATCAAAAGTTGTGATTCGATTCCAATGTGCATGGATATGATTTTAACCGTGTCCTTGAATAAACCCCGACAATCAGCTGATGGGTGGCGACTCAAGCGTCACGGGTGAACACCCCTAAGTGGGAATCGGCTTTTACGGAAGAATACGAGTTGATAGAGAGTGGGATGATTTAAAAAAATGTATTTTTCTCTTGCAAACAGACTTAAAAGTTTTTTTTTAAGTCAAAAATACCAGTTCTATTTCTCGTAGGAATATCATGGGGATGATGTGATTGTGATTTTGTGTGGAAGGTTTAAGAGTTATTCAAGGCCAAAGTTCAATTTATTTCAAATTTCAATGTTTTAAATACATTACAGCAAATTTAAAGGTTCTATTGATATAAATCATTAAATAAATTTCTGTTTATCTTAAATTTAGTTTATTAAACAATAATTCGATAAGAACCAACAGACGCATCTTTTCAACCTTTCTCCTTGTATGTATTTAGCTTTTTACGGGCGAAGCATGGCTTCTTCTCCGAAGAATTAGATGTTGCCTGCTCTTAATTAAGCCAGACAAAGTGTCACCTTCATGAATTTCTTTACAACTCATCTGGAGAGGCCTCAAACTTTATACCTTGGTCATTCCTTTATTTCTGCAGACTGTCTACAAAGAGGACAAATTGATAAAAAAATTCATTATTTGATAAAAAGTTATTCTTGATAAAAAAAAACATGATTTAAGAAAGAAAATGTTGATTTTGTATACAGGGTAAAGCAAAAACCTTTATTTTTCATTTTTGAGCAAAATATCAGTTAGAAAATAATTTATTAAAAATAACATTTTGGAAAACATTATCAGTATTAAAGGATATTAAAAAATTTAATAAAAATTATTTTGGAGCTATCAAAACTTAATTATTTTAATTTTTTTATTATAGAATGACCTAAAGAACTCTTATCATTTTCTGTTAAAGCACCTGCTTTCTCCAAATTCCTAGAAAACATAATTTTTCAGCTGTAAACAAATATGATCAAGGCGTTTTCGCCAAATTAAGGAGTTCAATAAAATTTTGTATTATTGTTTTTGTCGATTAAAAACTTTATTCTAAATAAATTTTTCCGATAACATTTTGTATAGAAATTAAAAATAAAAGGAGTTCGAGGAAAATCATTTTTATGAAAAATTACTTTTTTTTTTTTTAAATATAAAAGTTTTGGTCCATTTCTCCTCTTGTAAACCCCATCAGTAGATAGTCTGTATAAAAACCTCGACTGAAGAATCTTCTGCCTTCAAAGCTTTTTTCCCTTCTTAATTTTTGAATTCTATATTAATAAAACTACTTTTTATTTCACTTAAGGCAACCAGTTCGTTAAAATTAAGGCTCTATCTTTTGTAAAATATTTTCAGATAATAAAATAGTGTATAACGTACCAAGGTGAAGTGCTAGCCTTAATTTTTCACCTGATAGATGTTGGCCTTAAAAAATCATCCTCTGATGTATGTACCATTATTACGTTATAAAATAAATTACGGAAGTACTTTTATTGTTTTAAGTCTCCGGTGGTCACGGTGTAAACAGCTAAAAAATACTTTGTGCGCTTTTTCGGGACTCAGATAAATCACTTTTCGTGTTAGATAGTTTTTTCTTAGTTTGTTATAAATAATATTCATATAGTATGTAATAATTTTATTTTTTTTTTGAAGAAAACGGATATACCTAAAGGGTGAGTTTTTCGATGTTTATAGTATAGGGAGCTTGGAAACCGCTGTAGCTACAGAAATGGTTAAATGGGGAAAGAATTATTATTTTTAGAGCTTAGTTTGGTAATTTTCTATAAACCTGCGGCAACTCCGATTTTGACAAAATTTGGTATACGGGGTTTTTTGGGGCGCTGATCACGAATCTGAAAGATTTTTATGGTGGAAACGTTACGTTCTTGAGATATTCATCATCAGACTTGAAATTTAAACTATTTTTACAATATTTCCCCTTCTTTTGCACACAATTCTTGATTTAAAGCTAAAGTGGCACACAATATTTGATTTTTACCTTTTAAAACCCCGTTTTTCTTACATGTATTTTACATTATTTTTGCATTAAATTGCATAGCTATAGTTTGAATCATTTTAATCCCAGTGTGCCATGAAGCCCTATGTGTATGTATGGTTGCCGCATTATCAAAGAAAAGTCACGCACTTTAGCGCAAAAATAATGTAAAAACGTAGAAAAACGGGGTTTTAAAAGGTGAAAATCAAATATTTTTGTGACACTTTAGCTTTAAATCAAGAAAACCGCTTTTTTAAAACCGGATAACCGATATTTGAAAACCGGTTTTCAAAAACCGGTTTTCAAATACCGGTTAACCGGTATTCGAAACCGGTTTTCGAATACCGGTTTTCGGTTTTGGCCAAAACCGCGGTTAACCGAAACCGGTAACCGGTTAACCAAAAACCGGTTTCGGTTGCCAGCCCTACTTAAAACTACAATTTATTCTTACTTAACCGTCTCTGTAGCTGCAGCAGTTTCTAAGATCCCTGTACTAAACATGGAAAAAAATTTCACTCTATATATTTATTAGGTTAATAATAAAATAAAAAATAACCGTTTTTTACTTTATTAAACCTAATTTTATTCCAGAAAAATCTTATAGATAACCAAACAAAATTTTAGGTAATTTTTTCAAACAAAACAAACTGATATTGCAAAAATAAAAGTGTCATCGATATGAATTTGGTGTCACTCTTAATTACTACCGGACTAAACATAATTTACACTCCGTTTTCGGAGAATGCTAGAAGCATAAATAACGTGGTGGAAAATGGAGAAAATGGAGATGAAAATGCGTCATTGTTTCCATTTAATGTTTTGAGGGAGACTCCAGCTTGTGCAACTTTAACACTTAGGCTGGGTGAGTAAATAAGTGTTTTTTAGGTTTTAAATGTTTTTTTCATTAAAAGATTTTTTTTAAAACTTTAAAAATACCATATAAATTATATCTAACTTTATTAGGTTCGGTACTCGTCAGGAGCTTTAAAATAAATGGTCCCTGGGCCAGTTATGAAATTCACTTTATGATAATAATACTTCTAAAACCTTTTTTTTTTTTTGGGGGGCTTCTTTTGACGAGAGTACCACGATAATTCATACCGCCATAATATGGAAGCGACGCGTTAACCTGTACTGTCAATGTAAAATGTTTCGGGTGTCGGACCGGGCAAAAGCGTCACTTTTTTACCGGATAAATTTACCAGAATTTTTGCAAGCAATTTTTACTACTACATTGTACCAAAAATCGTAAGGGTTACAGTTACTTACTCCCGACCAATCCGACACTCCATAACATGTCAATGAACCTTATCGTTTTGTGACTGTAACACTTTCGATTTTTGGCACAATGTTTAAAAATTGCATTTAAAAATGATGCGTTTGACCGGTCCCACACCCGAAATATTTAACATTGACAGGCTGGGTTAACGGGTCGCTTCCCGATATGGCGGTATGAATATTCGTGGTAGACTACTGCTCTTGATGAATTACCAATGTTATTATCAGCGCGAAACAAAATTTACTTTTCATGGGCGAAAGAACGGGTTTGTGCGCAAGCAAATCGAGGGTGAACGCGCCTGGTGCCAAACAGACTATCCGCATTATCGGAAAGAATTTTCGACGCCGTCCTGGTTTTCCCGTGAAAGTACGGTAGCTAATGAGCGTCACGGTCAGACCGCGGACGGAGGGCACGGGGTGCTGGTGTTTGTATTTTGCCACGGCTTTTAAGTGCGCATGTTAGTCCACCCGCGATTTGTTTACTGCGCGAGGTCGTAAAAATCCGAAAAATGCTTCTTTCCACTGTGGATCTAAATGTGGGTTTTTTCTTAACTTTTAATTTTCTTAATCGATTCCTTAAAAAATAATAGGAAGTCATTAAAAATGCACTGTATATTTTGGTGGCACTTAATAACTAAAAGCACAACTTAGACAAAATACAATGGTTTTTTAAGAAATCTAAGGGTTACAAAATTTTTATAGCGTCATTACACAATATCACATACAATTTTTCTGTGACAATATATATGATATAAAAGCTTGTTGCGAGATTTACCTGAGTAGATAAATAAATAAATTAAATATCTTGATTTTTTTCTTTTTTGGGGGACAATATATATGATATAAAAGCTTGTTGCGAGATTTACCTGAGTAGATAAAGAAATAAATTAAATATCTTGATCTGATTGCTTTTAGCTTTTTTAATACTCAAACTAAGTAAACAGAAGTACTTAAATCTCATGAAGGGCTTTTATATCATATAAATTGTGTTATAACACTATATTTTATAGTAAACGTATTAAAGACACAAAGTTTATTTTATTATTTTTATTGCATTTAAATAAAAGCTTGTTTTAAAAACAGTTTTTACTTTTAATTTATTTTACATACACATCGTGCTATATCGATACGTTTAAATGAGTTTTAGTGTGTTGAATACTAGATGGTAAAGGTTACATAGAAAACGCATGACTCAGAAGTTTGATGTACCATAGGTTGACACGTAAGTCTCGCTTTGTCATTGCTTTAGACCGTCTCTTTTCCATGCATCGGCAAAAATTGCTCATGAACGTCTCCAAGTGGCACGACGCGTATATTCTTCCATGCTGAAACATTTTGGGCCCCGAAAATGAAATAAAAAGTACTGTTAGAAAGTGAGGACCTTATTTTTTTATTTTTTTTACCCTTCAAAATATTTAAAAAAGTTATTTTAGAAAAGTGAGGACCTTATTTGTTTTTTTCTTTGCTCTTCAAGATATTTTTAGACCCGAAAAATAGTTATTTACATTACAAGATGCGAAAGTTTACTTTTGGTGTGAGGTGGTTTTTAAATGGCCGAGGCGAAGCCGAGGCTATTTAAAATCTCCGAACACTTGAAAGGCCTTTCGCATCGTGTAATGTATTATATTTTTTTGCTACTGTTCTATGTATCGCATAATTTAATAATCATTTACATCATGTTTTAATAGAAATATCAGAGATTTTGAAATTTTACCTGTTAAAAATTAATCCATAGCAACACATTTATTGTTGACATTGTCTGTCATCAGCACTTGTCAGATATTGAATTATTGTTAGTATAAATCCATTCCCATTTTAAAATGTTAAATGAATATGAAAATGGCATCCAAAAGGCAGCTGACCTTGCGTGTGCCTCATTTCTGCCAGACAAATCTAAAGAGAGGTACCATCAAACATATAAATCGTTTTCTGAATGGCTTGCTACAAAAAATGTGGGGCGGATTGATGAGAATGTGATGTTGGCGTATTTTCAAGAAAAATCCGAGTCTTTATCACCACCTCTGTCTGTATATTCCATGCTCAAGTCAACAATTTCCGTAAACAAAAATCAAGATATTTCGGAGTTCAAGAAACTAGTGGCTTTTATTAAAAGGAAAAACGATGGGCATGAGGCAAAATTTTTTAAAAAGAAGAAATCATAAAGTTTTTACTTAACGCGCCTGATCAAAGTTACTTAGCAATGAAAGTAATAGCCATTATGGGAGTGGCTGGGGCATGCCGGACAGACGAAATATACAGAATGAAGCTAAGTGATGTAGTAATAAGAAATGACGTGGCTATAGTAAAAATAGTGGAGCCTAAAAATAAAGTTAAAAGAAACTTTGTAGTAAAAAAAAATCCTAATATTTCCCACAAGCATATTTTCTTTTTTTTACTCTTATTTTTGTCCAGGCGCTGAAAATATTACTTTCGTAGCTAGCAACGCTTAGCAACCAGGTAACAGGAAGGTTCTCTTTCGTTATCATTCGCGTTGCTAGGACCACAAACTTTTCTTATTTATACAGTAGTAGAAAAACTTTTTTTTGGTAAGGCCCGTTTTAGCCTTAATCCGCCGCTGCCATGTCTAATTTAATTTTCGCAGCAAACAAAAGTGGCCATTATTTTTCATGAAAATGTTTACATGCTCTAAATTGGTAAAAATTAAAGAACGATATGATGATTACTTTTTAACTAATGCATGTTTCGTGACCACCACAATATGGATGCTAAGTTAAAACGGGAAAAAAACTTTAATGGAAAATTTTATAAGGGGTTTATTAATATTTTTAATTTTTCACAATGGTTGGTAGTTATATCAGGTATGTTTATTTTACCTTTTCACGACCGTGCAAAAAGTTAATTAATAACCCCTAGAAGTGGCGAAAATTTTATCTTTTTATCTTGGTTAAATTTAATGATAATTAAAACTTGGAATACAAAAAGTTGGTAAATATATTACTATAAGAGTCTTAATTTAATTTCATTATAGCTTAGATTATGAAAAAAAATATATTTTAAAAGGTATGTCTGTATAACGTACATATTATATACAGGGTGGCCCACCATATTCGACACGGTCTGTAGCTGGATAACCATGGGGTTTTAAAAAAAGTAAATACTGGAACATATACAGGTCGGATAAGACCACAGTATAAAATTATTTTAGTCTATACAGAGTGTCTCAAAAAGTGTGACGTATCAAAGTTATATTTTTTAAATGGAACACCCTATATTTTATGTCGGTTTTAGATTCTACTTCAAAAAATAACTCAAGGTTGTTTATAGTACTAAGTGTCTAATTTTATTCGTTTTTGTGATATTTGATTTTTTGAAAATGCAGAGGTAAAATTAAATTGATTTTACTTTAACACTTTTACACTTTAAACTTTAAAATGTGTAACAAGATTAGAAAAAGTCTGTCATATCATACGTAGGTCAAATCAAGATCAAATATTGTACAGGGTGATCAAAAAATAATTTCAATTTTTCAGAAAATCAAATAGCCATATCTCTCTTATTTTAAATGGAACACCCTGTATTTTTTACGTCACATGATGACAAATAAAATACTCTTTTAAATCGTGTATAGGTTGCCTATACCTATCTTTTGTGCTTTTTAGTAAAATCTGTTTTTACAAATTTTTAGTCCAAATGTTTATTTAAATTAAAGTTGGCTGTGACATAGCAGCCAATAATATTTTTCTTAAAGAATAACAACGACCATTTATTGATTAATAGTGTTTTAGTCAGTTTAAAAGAAATTTCAATGATTTTAAATAAAAACCCTTCTTCCACAACAACAAGATAATATAATACTGGTAGGATGTGAAAAAAATGGTTTACTTTAGTCTAGAGTTAATCCTGAAAAATATTCCAGGACAAACAATCTGATAACCTTAATAGTTGCTTTAAAAAATTTGACAGAGTGATTATGGATAATGGAAGAAACGAGTTATAGGTCACAGAATATCGTCATAACTTACCAAAGATAAGTGTTGTTGGAAGTAGCATTATAAGCAACTAATGATTTTGTTTTTGTGAATTTTAAAAATAGTGGCAGATAATATAAAATCTTTAAATTTTGTGCTTTTTTCCAACAAATTTACATTTTGCAATAACGGCTTAATAAATAGGCATAGCTATATCACAGCCTACTTACATTTAAATAGACATTTGGAATAAAAATATGTTAAAACGGAATTTACTTAAAAAGTATAAAAGATAGGTATAGGCAACCTATACACCATTTGAAAGAGCATTTGGTTTGTCATCATGTGGTGTAAAAAAATACAGGGTGTTCCATTTAAAATAAGAGAGATATTGCTATTTGACTTTCTAAAAAATTGAAATTATTTTTGATCACCCTGTATAATCTATGATCTCGATATGACCTACGTATGATAAGGCAGACTTTTCCTAATCTTGTAACAAATTTTAAAGTGTAAGGAGTTTATATTGTTAAAATAAAATTAATTTAATTGCACCCCTGCATTTTGAAAAAAATCAAATATCACAAAAACGAATAAAATTAGACACTTGGTACTATTAACAAACTTAAATTATTTTTTTATGTAGAATCTAAAACCGTCATAAAATATAGGGTGTTCCATTTAAAAAAATATAATTTTGATACGTCACACTTTTTTGAGACATCCTGTATAGAGTAAAATAATTTTATACTGTGGCCTTATCCGACCTGTATATGTTTCAGTATTTACTTTTTTAAAAACCCCATGGTTATCCAGCTACAGACCGTGTCGAATATGGTGGGCCACCCTGTATAATTACAGTTTGTTTGAAAAGTCAACGATAATACTAAAAGGGCTAAAAGCTGATGGAACAATCCATAAGCATTTAAAAAACATAAAATTACCTCAGTAAAAAATCGTTCGTTTTTCAGATATTGTCAATAAAAATTCGTCAAAATCGTCCTTCTGGATCTGATTATTGATAGTTACACCTAAACAAAATCTTGATTTATTAAAGACCAACATTAAACTAAAAGTTCATTTTGAAAAATCTACAGAGTGTCCACATATGTACTTAACTTCACCTGTAACTTTTTTATTTTTAATATTTCGAAAAAAATATTCGTTATAAAAACTTTTAATTCATCTGAAATATTAGAAGCGTGAATAGAAATAGCCTTATGATTTACATGGTGCTTCAAAATTCTGAAAATTTAATGTATTAATATCTCAAAACTATTGATTTTTACTGATTTTATTTTTATACAGACTGTCCATGGATGGAGTTAACAGGAGAACAAATGGACCAAAAATTTCATTTTTCGAAAAAAAGTCATTCTTTATAAAAATTATTGCTTGTAAAAAAATAGGAGTCACGAAGAGAAAATGTTAATTTTGTATACAGGGTTCATAAAAACTTAAAAAACATGATTTTTCTCTAAGAGTAAACTACCTGTATTTTTTGTTTTTAGCAAATTGTCATTAAAAAAAAATGTTTGTAATCGATAAAAATAATAATACAAAATTTTATTGAAATCCATAATTTGACAAAAACTGGCGTTTAAAGTTGAAAATTGTGTTTTGTATAAATTAGGAAAAAGCAGGCGTTTAAAAAGCAAAGTATAAAAGTTTGTTTAGGTCATTATAATGTAAAAATTTTAAATAAATAATTTTTATTCCCTTTAAAATCAGTTTTATGAATCTTTTTAATATTCCTGTAACTGTAATAAAGTTATTCAAAATGTCATTCTAAATAATTTTTTTAAATGATATTTTGCTTAAAAATAAAAAATAAAGGTAGTTTGCTATTATAAAAATTCATGGTATTTAAGTTTTAGCGAACCCTGTATATAAAATCAAGATTTTCTCTTCGTAAATCCCATTTTTTTACAAGCAAAATTTTTATATAGAATGACTTTTTTCGAAAAATTACATTTTTGGTCCATTTGTGCTCTTGGTAACCCCATCCGTGGACAGTCTGTAGATTTTTTTAATTTTTATAAGTTGTTTTATTAACCGTTCTAATAGTATCGTTGACTTTTCGGACACCCTGTATACAGACTGTCCACAAATGGGGTTTACAAGAGGACAAAGGAATCGAAAATTTTAGTTTTCAAAAAAGTCATTCCTAATAAAAAAAAAAATATTGAAAAAGAAACATAATTTAAGAAAAGAAAGTGTTGATATTGTATACAGGGTCCACAAAATCTGAAGTAAAGTACCTTTATTTTCAATTTTTCAGCAAAATGTTAAAATAATTATTAAGAATACCATTTTAAATGATTTTATTTGTATTACAGAAGAACAGGAGTGTTAAAAAGTTTCACTGAAACTGATTTTTGTGTTATCAGAAATTAAATATTTAAAATTTTTATTATAAAATAGCACAAAATTTCAAAGTTTGCTTTTCAAACTTCTGCTTCCCGAAATGCATACATAATGAAATTTTCATTTGAAAAATAAATATTATCAATGTTTATATTTTGCCAAAATATGGAGTTTATATGGAATTAAATTGTGTATTATTATTTTTATTGATTACAAACTTTATTCTAAATAAATTCTAAACGATATTTTGCTTAAGGGGGCTAAGGTCAAATCAGTACAAAAAAGCCATGTTTTCGTGATTTTTTTCTGACGACACAGTTAAAATTTATTTACTCAACCAATGGTACATTAAAGTATGACATTCAAAGAATGTTTCCTCAAATTTTACAAAAAATATTAAAAAATACGGCAATGGCAGCAATTGTTCGGACGTGTCTCGAAAAAAGTTGAATTGCGGTGCCCCTCATAACTTGGTGCTGGATCATCCGAAATCAAAAAATCAAAGTTCATTCGTTAGATAATAGTTTTCCCCAGGTAACGCTGTCGAGTTTTTTTGTTTCCAAATTTTTTTCACTTTTAGAACACTTTGAAGTGAAAAACACAATTTTGTGGGAAAAAATGGGCTAATTTGTTATTGCAAAATCAAAATTATGAAAAAAAAAAACTCGACAGCGTTACCTCGTAAATGATGTACAGAAATAGTGTTTAAAATTTCAAAATGATCGGGGCAGTAGTTTTGGAGTTATCAGGGGCACCGACTTTGAAAACGTGAGTTGTGAATTGAATACCTTACCCCCCTTAAACCAATGCGCTTAAAAAAACTCGACAGCGTTACCTCGTAAATGATGTACAGAAATAGTGTTTAAAATTTCAAAAGGATCGGTGCAGTAGTTTTGGAGTTATCAGGGGCACCGACTTTGAAAACGTGAGTTGAAATTAAATACCTTAGCCCCCCTTAAAAATTAAAAAGTAAAGGTAATTTACTCTTGAGGAAAAATCATGCTTTCAAGTTTTTGAGCACCATGTTTACCAAATCAACATTTTCTCTTTTGCTTATCATATTTTTTATAGATGGGCCCATATTTTATTCATTCTGAAAGCGATGCCGCCAAGTACACAAAAAATTATAAAGTAAACAAACCTTTTCGAATGCACATAGTCTCGGACAGAGCCTGATACATATTTTTAGATAAATAATAAAAATACATTGCTAAAATACGTATCACCTACTTACAAAACATTCTTTTATTTCGCCTCTGCTTACTATAAAACCGGTTGCACGTGGCGTGGTACTAGAAACTCGTCGGGTTAAATATTTTTTGCTGCAATATCATCATTGTTCACAAAGGGCTTCTTTATTTTATAATTTTTTGTGTACTTGGCGGTATCGCTTTTAGAATTAATTAAATTTGGACCCATCTTTACAAGCAAAATTTTTATTAGGAATAATTTTTTTTGAAAAAATAATTTTTTTATTCATTTGTTCTTTTGTAAACCCCATCCGTGGACAGTCTGTACATTCTTGACGATGTTTCACAGTTCGGTTTCTACATATTTTTAAATTCGTAATGCTCATTTTAAAACATTTTTTTATTTTACTGCATACAAATAATTATGTGTATATAAAAATATAGTCTATTTTATTTTTATATAAATTAAGTAAATAGCATGGGACAAATTATTGCATTTAATAATACGTTGTTATCAAAAATACATTTCGAACAACGAAACATCATTTTCGTGCATCTATTTTCCACGCTCTAATTATGGGAAATAAAATTAAATTGAATGAAGATACATATTTTATTTTATTATTTCATAACTTTAGTTGCATATAAATAATAATTAAACACATTTTATCACTTCCGAACTAAAGTCGGAAACGATCTGATATTTATGTGATAATTTCCAGAAAATTGTTATTTTCCTACGACCACTTGTGAAAATAGCAAATAGGACACTGGTTTCATGCATAGAAAATGCGTTATATCACACTAGTGTTGCAAAATACTTTACAGCACTAGTGTTGCAAAGTACTTTACAACACTCGTGTGATATATATTATAATGTCATTCTAAAAACTGCTATTGGTTTTGCAAGTGACATATTTATTGTAGTGACAGTAAATAAAAACTTTTTACTTACCTTAAACAGTAGAACCGAAATTAGCGAAAAGCATCTTATTAACGTTAAGTTACTACACAGTATAAGCTTTCTTCTAATATTAAAAGAGTTATAATAACATTTCCGAAAAAATAAAAACCTAAACAAAAATAGACATAACCACAAAAACAACTTTCACTGACTGCTCGCTCTGTGGCACAGTGTTGTCAGGTAAGTAGATCAAAATAAAAATCTCAATACTACCTTTGAGTATGCACTTTAGAGGCAGCCTTGCCGCTTGACCGTTCGACCTAAAGCGCCAGAGAAAAACTTCTATAGATCAAATTCCTTTCTCTCTGTCTTCGTGTACTCAAACAACTAGTTAAATCTTCTTTTTTTTTAATCCCTTAATTAAACCTGAGGCTAATACACACTTTATGAATCCACTTTCTTTTATCCATTTATAAATAGAATCAGACCCTTCCGACGTTGCCAAATGCTTTCCATATTTTGTATGGTATAACGGACGTTTAGTGTTAGTAGTCGTTTTTTTCCAGAACTAACCTTTTGTATTTTGTGTTTTTTCTTACTTTTAGGACTATGCATTTACAATTTTCATATTTTTTATATTTTTTCTTAAAATATGAGAAAAAAATGTAATTTTTATGATGTTTAGTTTCATTAACTCGTTTAACCAATTTTACCCCACCCAGCACCCCTTTTCACTTTTCACACCCCGGTCCCGTAAGTTTGTTTACTGATGTTTTTAAAAACGGAATATTTTGGATATTGGACACTTACGTTTTATTTGGTAAGGTATCAATAATTTTTAAAAAACCCTTTAAATAGCAGAAAACCGTGTTAAACTATTACCGTTATTACCTAACCAAACCATACAATTTTTATAAGTGAGGGCCTTTTTAAATTCCAAAATGATAAAAGTGATATAATGCTTCTAGGTAGGTGATTTTCGATGTAAAAATATTGTCAAAACAGTATAATATAGCAGTGAGGAAAAGTACATATCACACTAGTGTTACAAAGTAAAAATCACCCTAGTGTTGCAAAGTTCTCAATTGTTTTTATTTTTTTTGTAAAGACAAACTTTTTTTTTTGGTGAATAATTTGTGGTCGTAGGAAAAATAGTGTACATTACTCGTGTGAAAATGACTTTCTTACACTCGTGGGGTTTGTCGCTTTCGGCTAACGCCTCGTGAAATTAGTCATTTTCCACACTTGTAATGTAATATACTATTTCCTAACAAGTGCGCAAAGTGATACTTTCCTGCACGCAAAAGCAGTTAGACGAACGACACTTTTTTTCTATGAGTGTCTAGAAAAGTAGAAAAATACCGGGGGCGAAAAATTTTAATAAGTAATAAAATGTCCAAATGTATAAAAATATTTTCTCGCCGTCTGAGGGTTAGGAGCCTTGGGAAAATATTTTTAAATATTGGAGATTGGGAAAAATTATCAATAAATTCGCACTGTAAAAAAAAAAACAGAAATTATCTATTTTAGCAGTCGGTGTTTTCCAAATGGATCCCGTAAATACATAATATACCATGCAAAATATGTAAATTAAACATCTTGAACTTCGGTAATTTATAACTAATTTTCCATTATTTATTGTCGTTTTTAAAAATTAGATATGTTTCAGTTCACCTTGACCATCTAAAAGTATCTAGATATACAGGAAGTGTCACATTTATGTCTTTAAATAGATATTAACAGTTTATTTATTAAACATTTTTCTTAAATCATCATTTCCGCTTATATTATTTATCTTAAAATTACAGATGCTAAATTATTTTCAATATGAATATTCCTGTTAGTTTACAAACTTTAAAATTCTTGTTTTGTTCCGTATTTATCATTTCTTCTTGTTCACCTTTATATCTGTCGTCATAGACCCAGTGATCTCGATGGATTGCCAATGTTATAATCTGCGCGAAACAAAAGTTACATTTCATAGGCGAAAAAACCGGTTTTGTGCGCTAGCCAGTTGAGGGTAAACGCACCCGGTGCCAAACAAACTATACGCATTATCGGAAAGAATTTGTTGACGGCGTCCTGGTTTTCTGTTCGAAGTACGGTAGCTAATGAGCGTCACGGTCAGACCGCGGACGAAGGGTACGGGGTGCCGGTGTTTGTATTTTGCCACGGCTTTTAAGTGCGCATGTTCGTCCACCCATTTGATTGTTTACTGCGCGAGGTCGTAAAAATCCGAAAAATGCTTCCTGCCACTGCGGATCTAAATGTAGGTTATCTTTGCATAGGTTCAACAAGTGTGAGGTGAACATTGCACATCCCTTTAGTGGCTTATGTGCTGTGTGTACTCACGAACTTTCTGATTTTTTTATTAATCAGAAAATGCCGTAAAAATAAACAGTATTTTTCACAGTTATTTTTTTTGAGATCAAGTTCTTAAGGGTTCTCTAGTTTGCAATGGACCTAGAACTATGATAAAAGGTAGAATAAATTTTGAATTAAAAAAAAACTATGGTAGATTTTTTTACTCATTATTACATTCAAAATGGCGCCGAAAATTCGAAATTTTGGTGCAAAATTAACGATTTTTTGGGATGAAAAGATACCCTTAAAAAAATACAGGAATAATACAGGATATAAATAAGTTTCTTAAGTCGTTAAAAAAATACACTAATTTTTTTTTCAAAATGGTTTAAGAATTTTTTATTTTTAATTTTTATATGGTCAATAATAGCAACACGGTTTTTTTAAATTCTCAAATGGTTTAGGCCTATTTTTTGACATATTTTAAGAATTTTTTATTCTTTACTATTATTTTATAAGTTCATTGTTATCGAGAAAGAATTCCTAAAAATCAGATCCCAATTCAATTTTTTAGATTTGTTTTTTTTTAACTATGCTACTATAGAAAAAATAGAAGGAAATAAAACTGCTTAGAATATTAAAGAATGCTCCCAAATTTTTCAGAATTTTTAAAAAGTTTATTGTATTTTAAAAAATTGACCATCTAAAACAAAAAAATTCAAACCATTCCAAAAAATTTAAGAACTTTTTGGAATATATTTATGTTATGGCAGAAAACATGTATTTTATGTGAGTTGTTAGACTAAAAACCAGTTACAAAAGATGCCACAAGCGTCATACAAATAAAGACGGCAATCAACTATCGCTGTCTAGACGCGTCGTTTACATCGTGTACGAGGAACAGAAAGGAGAATACTTGAAAGTGAGACAGAAGTGATGACGCCGTGGCATCTTCTCTACTGACAAGTAGTTTACCATGAATCTATCTACATATTTTAATGTTAATATTATCTTATCAAATTTTGAATAACTATATTTTAAACACTCTGTATACACTAGTTTTACTCCATCTTATAATTGGATCTGGTAATACCTTAGAAACGGAATATGCCATGGTAGCAATAATACCTGCTATCACACCTAGGCATTATAAGCGGGCATTATGATAACGCCCGCCTATAATGCCCTAATGCGCTAATATGGAAATTTTATTGCTTATCCAATTTTATTTCTCTCACAATAAAGATCAAGTTTATACAGACATATGTATTAAAATAAAAATCAATAACTGTACCAGTTCCTGAAAATATGCCACATTAAAACGGTTTCGGTTATTTGAAGAATTGCGTTCGCATCTTCCAAATACCAAATATGCCATACTCCCGATCATACTGTTGCCTTGATTTAACTGGCAAAAGATCTTTCGGTCGCTTTTATGGCCTTTTCTCTTATATTTTGTGGAATTTCTTCCATTTTTGAGCAAATCGTTAAATAAAAATGCCAACTGACTAACTGATAGAAACATCAAAGTCAAACTTAACACCAGTCATTATCTACTTACGTATACAGGTACAGGTGCAACTTATTTTTTATATTGCGAATAAATAATGTAATTAGTCATTGAAAACTCTTTTTTGGGTAAAACATAAAGCATTAGAGTGCACCACGGAGCTATACTGGACTATATCGCCCATCAGGTCGAAATCTAGCCCTCGGGCTATTTCGACCTCTCAGGGCATTATAGTCCTAGTAACGCCCTTTGATACATAAATAGGTTATAAATAACGCGATTTTCTTCGAATTTTGGTGGTGATTGTATGTTAGAGAAATGAAGTATTTGCATAGTGAAAACTTATATTCCCATTGGCGTGCGGTCTTGGTGGGTAAAAAGACTTGATTTTTTAGGAAAAGGATATTAGGGCTTATTCAATTTTTTTCTCTGTCAGATTTAGAATCTCAGCATCTCCCAAAAACCCTTTACCCATATTTCTCAAAATCTCAAGAGCCGACTCTAACAGAAAAAAAAATATTTATATTTTAAGTAACTTTTAAGAGGTTATTTATTCTAACTTTGGTTTTAATGTTCCAATTTGGCCATGTTTCAAACGCTCTCCATATCATTCCCTTGAATTCAGTACTCGCAACTACTATAATAAAGGTTTTTCTGAAATTTTGCTAAGATACGCGCGCTGTGTTACTGTTGGTATGATGGCCTGTGCTGTTTTTGAGCAAATTAATCGCAGAGTGCTTTGAAACAAAAGCTTTTGTTTGACATTTAGTAATTCATATGAATTGTCAATAAGTCAAGCAGTCTTACTTAACTGTTACGAAAATGGCACAAAACCGAAGAGTAATTCTACAAATTGGAGAAAAGTAGAAATTATCCGTTTATTTGGTAATAATGAAAGATCTTCGCGTCAGGTTAGTGAAATATTTAATGACAGGCATCATGACCGAGCACCAATTAGTCACGATACTGCTGCCAAAATTAACAGATTGTCTCGCAAGAACTGGATCGGTTTTCAAGACAAGACCAAGGGAGGTACAATTTGAAATCACAGACACTATCCAGACGACGAACGTATCCTAGCAGAATTTCGAAACAACCCAAATGGTAGTTTAAGATCAGTGGCGAGGATTCTGAATTTAACGAAAAACAAAGTATGGAGGTGTTTGAAACGCAATAGGCTTAGGGCATTTAAACCAAAATTTCTACATACTCTGTTAAATGGTGATTTTGAACGGCGGTTTGAATTTTGTTTGTGGTTGCAAGGTAACTATCTTAACGATAGACATTTTCTAAAGAACATAATGTTTACTGACGAGGCAACGTTTACTACAAACGGTGTGGTGTCTAGTCAAAATTGTAGGTTTTGGGCAGCCGAAAACTCCGAACTGGGTAATTAACTGTAAAAATCAATACAGTGAAAAAGTTAACGTGTGGTGTGGCATATTTAACGAACGCCTTGTTGGACCTTTTTCCTGGATAATCTGAACGGAGAACATTTCCTGCATTTTTTACAAAGTGATTTTTATGATTTTCTCATGGAATTACCTCTCTAGCACAGAGACAAAACTTATACTTTCAATTAGATGGTGCCCTGCACATAATTCTCTGATAGTTAGGAACTTTTAAATGTAAACTTTCCTATGAAGTGGATAGGTAGAAATTCTCCGTTAGAACCATGGCCCCCCAGATCGCCGGATATTACCCCTTGTGACTTTTTTCTCTGGGGATACTTGAAGAATAAAGTGTATGCTACTAGGCCGCGAAATAGACAGGAACTTTGCATTAGAATCAGGCAAGCGATGCCAGGAAATTACTCCCCAAACTTTAAGAAAAGTGAATTTACGTTTAAGAAGAATTGTATGAAAAGTGTATTGTTTTAGAAGGTAGTTATGTTAAAAATACAGAAATCTAAAGTGATGCAATTAGTAATTTTGATATCACAGTTTTAAATAAAGGACTTATTAAAAAGGTTACTTAAAAATTATTTGTTTGCTAAAAATCAGTTCTTGAGATTTTGAAAATATAAATTAAGGGGTTTTTGGGGATGCTTGATTCTAAATCTGACAGAAAAAAAATTGAATAAGCCCTAATATCCTTTTCCTAAAAATCAAGTCTTTTTACCCACCAAGACCGCACGCCAATGGTGAATGAAAGTTTTCACTATGCCAAATACTTCATTTCTCTAACATACAATCACCACCAAAATTTGAAGAAAATCGCGTTATTCATAACTGAGATATCAGGGTGTGTCTCATGAAAAGTAACCTCACCCTTGGTACATATTCACTATTACTCTAAGTACAACTTCCTGACAATCTGAGGTACATTGAGGATTATCGATGAATATTTGATTCTCCAACGTTGTAATAAAAACCATAGTTTGCATTATCGGTTATTCTATGAGCAAAGAAAACACCTTGGCTGTTCGCTCCCTGTTGTGATTTCATCATACGAAGTGTACTTTCTGGAATTCCTGTCTTAGTTTCAAAAGTGATTTGTAGATGTTGTAATGTGAGTTGATTCCGAGACGTTCTGACTTGCAAGATTTGTTTCCGGGTACTTTTACTTACAGGTAGCCAAGTTTTATTTCCATTGTTAAAACCTGTAAAATAGGAATATTAGATGGAATTATGAGGAATCTACCAACACTCGATCTCCTACACGTACACACACAAAAATCGATTTTTATCGGATGCAGTACTATTCGCCCACCGAGTCTGTAACTTGGACGTCTGAAGGGACAGGGGAAGAAATTTATTACTATCGACATCCCTCGAATATCATTCGACGATGTTTTGGAGGCTTGTCCCAGCAAACACTATATGCCGGCAATGTACATTTTCATATTGACATTGATGGTAAAGCATTGGCAATTGGTGGCAATATTATGCCAATATCTTATACGCATTAAAAAGTTAACCCTAAATAAACACTTAATTGCCAATAAATTTTACATGCAGGCGAATTGCCGGCAGCATACAAAAATGGCGGCATACCAATCCTGATTAAATAAAGCACGCGTTTTTGTTGCAGGCAAATAAATATTGGATTTTTGAAGGCAAACCTTCATCGCATATTCATACTTTTTAAACCATATTATTAACATTGGTATTTAACTAACATTAAAGCAATTTTTTTGATCTGTTTTATTTATAATGGCAGCTAAACAACATTATTTTATGTTTTTTTACATAATTTAAAGAAAATGGCCTTTTCATAACATTTTATTGTTACAAATCATGCAAATAAAAATTAAGTCAAACAAAATGTTTATTATGCATTTTGAGATGATTCATATTTCCCGCTTAGCCGAAATACAAGATTTGACGATTTTGACAGGTGAAGCAAACTTGCAACCTTCAACACTTGCAACTGTTTTCTACGTGGTTTTCTAGCTTTTTAGTTTCTTTTTTAAAGAAAAGAGTTTTTAAGAAATAATTAAGTGTATTCATTACCTACTAAGTGTGTGTTGTGTGATTAATTGGTAATGGCTAGTCGAGAAGGCAAGATATTCAAGTAGACTCTTAGGAGCTGTAAACATTTTGTTTAAAACTTTATTAAAAGTTTTAAAGACGTGTTAATAAAAAATATTATATATATTTAATAGTTTTTGACATACCGATAGATGGCGTAACTACTACGTTTCTGCAATATCTTCGCTTTTTATCGTCTAAACCGTACCCATTAGACAAAAATAATTCGAGAGCGGTCTGCGGTAGGTGATCTCACTTGGCTTTGAAAGAAATATCTTCGGCCAGTGTAAAAATCTGCATCTCCAAGTTGGACAGTGTTCCGAGAGATGGTACTTTGCATTGCAAGGAAATTGCATGCAGTAAGGAGTTTTTCCTATTTTGATTTTCAAATAAAATATCGCATCATTTTAGCTTTTAAAAAAAAGTATATGCGACAATTTTCGTCAATAAGACGTCAGCTTGCTGCTTGGGAGTATCTGCATTTGCCCACTTTCGTCTTTTTGTTATCTTTTGCCAATAACTTATTAATGACGGATGCCATCACTTTATCTGCAACACGTGGCCTAATAACGGCCAATTGCCCACTTTCGCGTCTTTTTGATACCTTTTTGCCAATGCCAATTAAAGAGTGTTGGCAATGCCAGTAAATTAAATGTACAACTCCGGCAAAAAATGTTATATGGGGTCTTAATGGCCACCAATCTGTGAAAGTTTTTCTGTTCGCAGAGAGGCATTGCTTGCCAAACTATTGAAAGTGTAGAAATATTAAATTTAACCATAGTACATATAATATTTGGTTCTTTTAAGCAAACAATGTAGTATGCGATAAAATAAAATCATTTTAAGGAATCAAAAATACCAACAATAACAATATTAAAACAAGAACCCTAATCAAATATAAATATTCAAATAAAATAGTGTAAAATAAATTAGAATTATTAGGATAAAAAACTGGCAACATCTTAAAACCAACCCATTTTGTGTCCGAATTCTCTTTATCGACGTCGACTCGCTGGGCGAACAGTATCTACAATGTTTGACTCACCTGCATTTGTAGAGATTATCCCACTGGAATGGGGTACGTTCAAAATCTCTACTGTATTGGGCAAACGTGGAACAGTTCTTTATTGCTTGTGGGTCGTACCCTTCTTCACAAGTTACTTCACCTAAAAATATTATAAATTAGTCCCAAAATAATTTGGTGGGTCAATGATCCTCAGTCCGAAACTAATAAGAAGGAACCTATTAACCTATATATTTAAGCACAGGAAAATATTGTTTTTGTCGACATCGCTTAAATTTATCGACACCGAACAAGAATATTTTTTTAGCTAAGGGTTAAAGCTGTCCAAAAATAATATTTTTATTTCTTTATTTTACAGGGTGTCAAAATAATAAGCACTAATATGTTTGGGTTAGTCCGCCCCTGGCAAACTGAAAAAGCAACTGTTTTACAAGGACAGAATTTTAAATCATATCTATCATATCCAAAAAAATATTTTATATATCCAAGTACTATCAAAGATATTCAAGATAAAACGATTTTCAGCTGCGTTCTTTAAGGGCACATATCTCAGTAAAACAGTATACATATACACTACATTATATTATTTATATGTATTGTATATAAATATGGAGATATTTTCTATTTATTCTAGAGTCCCGGTAAATAATAACATCAGTGGCAGTTTGTAGTATTTTACTCGTATTGAGAGGTGCTAGAGGACTAAAATTGGCGTTTTATTCGGGCCAGAAGCCGTAAAAGAATTCCTTAGAGACATGTCACAATAATATTTCTTCTTACCATTTTCCTGCCCTATTTCCTCCCCTTGATAAGTTACTTGAACTCCCGGTAAGAGAGCTACTAACATATTTAAAGCATCAATATTTTCCACACCCAGTCTTGTCGCCACTCTTGGTTGGTCGTGGTTACCAAGCTACAAAATAAATAAAACCATTAATATGTTTCAAAATTTATTAAATTTAATTTATGGGCCATTCTACAAGAATTCATTTTTTGTTGGTCCTACAAAATCTCATTTTCGAGAGAATGACCCACAACAGAATATTCGACACAAACTTACCACCCAGTTGAAGGTATATATACTAGGAATGTACTCGCTCCCATATTGAGATGCCCATAGCTAAATCCAGTGCCGTATAATTATTGTGTAGATTTAATATAAAAGATAGAAAATTAAAGGTGAAATGCGCTCCCAACCTTGAACCATCTCGGGTACCATAATAAAGCATAGTCGTCACGGGATCACTGTATACTTCCGTCATCATGACTCTAAAAATATGTTTTATCATATACTCCCCACAGGAATTATCGCATATGCGCAATTTTTTAATATGCTTCAATACAAATTAATTTAAATGACCTTTTTTTTAAATTAAGGTATCAAGATAATAAAAAAAAATGTTAAGAAAACGTCAAACTATAACTTTGGCGTAACCGTTATTATTTGCCGTTAACAATACATATTACAGGGTGCTTAAAAGTTTAAAAGTGGAGAATTTTTAATCGCTCTGTATAATGTACTGTTAAAGGGAGTAATCACATTTGTAATTAAATTATATCCTTCTGATATATTTAAATTATAAATGTTTTACTTCCTTTCAATAGTAAATCATACAGGGCAATGAAAAATTATTAATTTTTCCAAAAATTTTTAATCATCCTGTAGTACAGGGGTAACCAACTAGTTTAGACAAAGAACGACTTTTCACGGACAACACCCTATATCGCTTTTTCCTTAAGCAAACAATTCAAAAAACAAGCGTTAAAAAATTGAAGTTTAAGGGGTTGTAACTCTGAAAACCAATGAAATTTAAAAAATATACAGGGTGTCCGGGAAAATGTGGGAAATCTCTCGCACACGTATGGAACAGATGAAAATAATACGACAAGTTCCTATAAAAATTTTCCGTTTAAGCCCCCCTGCGGAGATATGATCCCCTAAAGGGGACAGCTAGAAATCGATTTTTCGTGAATAACTTTTAAAGCGCTCTGTATAATTTGATAATATTTTAGTACGATGCATACTTGTAAAGACCTCTTAAAATAGTGCCCTTGAAACTTATGTCGCTTCTTTAGTTTGCCAGGGACGGACTAGTTTTTGCACATTATTGATAATATTTTTACGCCCTGTATGGGGAAGACACAAAAAATATGTTTTTGGGTAGTTTAAACCTTTTGCTAAAAAAAGGTACTCTTGTTTGACATCGATAAAATGAGCCGTTTTCGAGTAAAAAAAGTCTTTGTTTTTCTAATTTTTGTTGGGTTGATATGAGGAAGAATTCCCTTATCATCCACATTTTTATTAAATTCAATAAAAACTGAACATCAACTGCTTAATTAAAAACTTCGTAAGAAGGGTTCAACATGGCCTCCGTGAAGTCTGATTCACTCACGAGCCCGACGAATTGAGGACTGCTGTACCTTAATTGAAAATGAGTATATCAATACACTGCTGATATCTCAACAACCAGCACTGATTGACGTATAGTGTGTTGTATATTTTTGATGTAGAATTTCACATAGAGTCAAAATTTGTTAAAGTATATAGGGTGTTCCATTTAAAAATCTACTTGCCAATAAAAATCATACTTTTGAGACACCTTGTATAATAACTAGAACTATCACTAAAAGAGTGTATCCGAATAAACATTTTTCTAATTCAAGTTTATTTTTGTATCTTGCACAGGGGCAAAGTTATTTGGTGTATAAATAGAGTTAAGACACCGTGTATATATATGGAGGTGTTCCATTATTTTATTATGTAAAATCATCGCCTTAAGTTACGTGATCGCATTTTGATTTACTCTGTATAAACTGATAAAAAATGTCATGTCAAGAAAATTACCTAGTGTAAGTATTGTTTTTTTGTTAAATTGGTCTAAAACGTCTCTCCATTGATAAACCATATCAATAGTTTCTGGGAGGTCCACGGTGTATATGTGGTTCAAAAAATTGGGATCATCTGGACCAACCCCCGGTATTTCTAAAAAATAAATACAAACATTAAATTGCCGTTTGTAAAGGGGTAGATTCTTAAATTTAGAAATATGAATTTATAATACAGGGTGTCGAAAAGGTGAGGTCAAAAATGATAGGGGTAATAGAGTGAGCCAAAGTAATATTAGTGCTTCATATAAAAAAGTTCTATTGCGCCTGGCCAAAGAGATATGGACATTTAAAGTTGGTATGAAAAAAAATCAATTATAACAGGGGTTCCCAAACTTTTTGTATTGCGACGACATTGGGCACATGCTATTCTCTCGCGACGCCTTACACATAAAAATTTGGAAGAGCAAAAAAAGGCCTCGCCGAAAATTTGTAACATTTTTAAGAGCAACAACAGCCACTTGTTTTTAATGTTTAAAATTTTGAAGAGCAAAAAAAAGAAAAAGTTCCTCACCCAATTTTTTTATAGTTTTTAGCAACAAAAGTCTCTTGTTTTTAGTGCTGAAAATTTTGAAGGCAAAAAAGGTCTTAACGAATATTTTATAGTTTTTAGCAACAACAACTTCTTGTTTTTAGTGCTAAAACTTTTTGAAGAGAGACAAAAAACAATTTTCTTTTTTTGGCCTTTCTGCCCGCGACTCCCCTGGAAAGACACTGCGACGCCCCAGGGCGTTGCGACGCACAGTTTGGGAACCCCTGAATTATAACTTTTGAACTGTTGTTACAATACCAATGATATTTGGACTACTAAATACCCTCATAGTAATGCTTCTTTCCATAGGTAAGTCAAAATTATACAGGGTGCGACGAGTTTTTTTATTTAATGTATGCATTTTTAACACCGGTGACAAATTCGACATTTTGTTTTGAGTGTTTAATTCCTTTATCATTTTTGTACAAAAATGTATACTATTTGAATCGATATTTGGGACCATTTTTCGTAAAATAAAATTTTAAGTTAAGTTAAAATAATTTTTTTTTAATTATTAAAATACGGTAAAATTCTCAAAAACAGTTTTAAACTGTAATATAAATTTAAAGTGGCTTACAAGCACCGTTCTAATTTTACTACATTTTAATAATTTTATCAAAAACATTTTTTTTTATAACATACAAAATGCTGGTATGTCTGGACTTAAAACGTGATTTTATGAAAAATGGTCCAAGATATTAATTTATATGAAGTATACCTTTTTGTACAAAAATGAAGAAATTAAACAGTCAAAGAAAATGTATGTTTTGTCACCTGTGTTAAAAATGCATACATTAAATGAACAATAATCGTTGCACCCTGTATAATTTTTACTTACTGAACAGCGTATGAAAAGAAGCATTGGTATGAGGTTATTAAGTAGCCTAAATATCATTGGTACTGTGTCAACAGTTCAAAAGTTATATTTAAAATAAGTTTTTTTATACCAAATTTGAAGGTCAATATCTCCCTAACGAAGCGCGATAGAAGTTTTTTTATAAATCCTTTATTTCTTTATTTATTTATTTGTTCTACAGTTACTACAATAACTAACCATTTACAGAACAATACATAATATGATATTATGCAAACCTAACCTAAGAAAAAAAAATCAAATGTAAATACATTACACTTGGTTTACACATAACATAGGTACATTAATCAAAGAGCATCATTCATCCGGAGTAAATAAAATTAATTTTAATTGAGATTTAAATTGACTTTTTAATAGATTAAATATATCTATGCTCGTATTGTCGATCATGCAGTTTCGATCATGCAGTTGTTGCATTCTATTTAATGGGGCACTTAAAGCTAGATTTGATCTTGCTCTTCTACAGTAAAATGTCTCATAACATCTTCTATTTAATATTGGTACTCTATAGTTTAGGTTATTTACCATATATGCATTATCAACTAAATTGTGAATGAGCCCATGTAAATGAAGAAGACTTATAAAAATACTCTTTTTTTCCAAAGAAGGAACATTATAATAATTTCTTAAAAATTCCCGAGCATTGTATAGATATGTACCTGTTTCCCGAAAGTATTTGCATTTTAAATAGCGACGGTTTCTAATGAATATTTGTATTTACTGTAGAAAGGGGACCAAACTAGTGCACAATATTCTACTTTAGAGCATACAAGGGAGCTGTAAAGCAAGTCTGTAGCTGCAAATGACTTAAACAAACGGGTATTTCGAATAATGTATCTCAACATTCGATTTGCACTCTTAATTTGTGACAATATGTGCTCAACAAAACTTAATTTACAATCATAAGTAACACCAAGATCCCGCACACTTGTTTTCCGATTAATCACCACACAAATTATTCAATTTACACCAACAGCTAATTCTATTTATATCATCCTGCAACAATTGGCCATCCTCAGGTGATTGTATACCTCTATAAACTTTAAAATCATCAGCATACAATAGCACCTCTGAACTATGTACTTGTTTCACAACGTCATTAAAACAGAGCAAAAATAATAAAGATCCAAGATTACTACCTTGAGGTACTCCAGAGGTGCTTATATATGGATCAGAGCGAAAACCATTTACTACAATATATTGCTCTCGATCAGTTAAATAATTCTCTAAAAACGAATAAATTTGTCTGTTAACCCGTAGCATTTAAGCTTTGACAGTAATCGCTTATGGCACAAGGTATCGAAAGCCTTAGCAATGTCTGTATAAACTACATCAACCTGAATCCTGCATTCATGACGCTCACTAATGTACTGGGTTATATTTGAGAGATTGGTAGTTACTGATCTTTTATCTACAAAACCATGTTGACAGGATGAGATAGAACCTTTCAATGAATTAATAATTATGTTATGCAGTATATACTCCAAGGCCTTTACTGGTACACAGAGAATTGAAATAGCCCTATAGTTTTCAATATTTAACCGATCTCCAGTTTTAAATATGGGACAGATTTTTGAAGCTTTTAAAATTGAAGGTAGTCTTTGTGTGTTAATACAAATAATAAAAATATGCCTCACAGGAGCAGAGAGAAACTTCACAAGACCTCTAAAAGATAGGCAGGAATTTCATCCTGTAAGAAGTACTAACATTATTTTGGCTCACTTTATTACCCCTATCATTTTTGACCTTACCTTTCAGGACACCCTGTATATGGTTAATAAAATTAGAGATAAGAACTAGTTTGCGATTATATTTAAGCAAATACCAGTTTAGTAATTCTTCATATACGATGTTTGGATCAAATAAATAATTTTTCTCGTCGGTAATCTTTTAATTGCAGCATTTGTGGTGTAACATAATTAAATCAACATATATTTTATTTAATAGCGCCACAAGGAAAATCCATACAAGTACCTGATTCAGGTTCATCTCTTAATAATTCATCTTCAAAAGGGTCATAACAGCATCCATTCTAAAACCATCAACTCCAAAATCTAACCAATATCTCAAAACGTCTTTCATTTCTTCAACTACGTCAGGGTTTCTATAGTTGAGATCAGGTTGGCCAACAGAGAATTGATGATAATAATATTGTTGTCTTTCTTCGTTCCATTCCCATGCCGAACCTTTGAAGCCACTGATCTAAAGATTTAAAATACAAAGGAATGATTACGATTATTTTTAACACCAATCTACTAAAAAAGTATGGCACCAAGAGACGTTATGTACGGTTTTCAATGGATTTTTGCTTCCTAGAAACAAGTCTGTGTTTAGAAATTAACCATTAAGCCACAATTCTATTTGAACCTCAAAAACCTGTTAATATTCGTAATTTTAATGGTTTTTCTTCCGATTTTTTGAAGAATAAAAGGTGATAGAGCCAATATATTTTTGTTTTTTATTATCGGCCCTGTATAAAGGGCTCATATTTGGAGGAGGTACTTAGCCGGGTACAAGGTATCCTCCGGTATATTAATCTGCCTCGCTGTGGTGAATCTCGAATTCCCCTCTTGAGTCCCTACTCACTACACATTCACACACACTACATCTCTCCCTAGAGATGGGGATTGACGGGCTTCCGTCCCCAGGGGAGCCTTTTATCTCAAAATCTCTGACGTCAGCAATTATTTAGGAATCTAGCGCAACTCCATATTTAGGGCGTGGTCATTACTATCTGTCACATGTCATCTGTCACCTCTCAAATGTCAAATGTCATCTGTCACGTGTCATATGTCAAAAATCACGTGACTTAGGAAATGGATGTTATGCGTAGGATATATAGAAGTTAAGCTGAATTTATAGATTGCGTTTCCGTTACCGATCGCCGTTTGACGTTTCGGTTTCGGATATGTTATATGGAAACGGGAAAACAGAAAGAATAAATTGACAAATGCAAAGTTGTTTTTTTCATCGTCTAACTAAAAACGTCAAAGGGCAAACGAAAACAGAAACGTCCATTTATAAATTCAGCTTTACCTTTTCTTCAGTGAAGATTGTTTAGCGATTTTATTATGAATGAAAAGTGGTGACCTAGACATACAATACGTTGTCAAGTGTATACTGACGTCTTTTAATACAAATCCGTGCTTGGAGCAAAAGCTTTAGCTCATATCAATTTCCAATAGATGGCAGAAGTTTGGACAAAATTGTGATCTCATTGCCAAATTCTGACCACGGATTTATATTTAGATCTCTGTGTCTAATCCTTTTATTGAAAAGAGTAGTTAAATTTAGGAGTGTTGTTCATCACTTACCCAGTTATTTGGAGGCTGTCTTTCTCCATCTACATAGGTAGCATTCCTCCAGATATAATAGTTATCATACTTTGGATCACGTTTTACAGATGCTTGGAACCATTTGTGTTTGTCACTGGTGTGGTTTGGAACGTAGTCAAGAATTACTTTTATATTTAATTTGTGAGCTTCAGTAAGTAGTTGTCTTAAATCGTCCAGTGTTCCAAACATTGGATCTAAAAGAATTAAAAAAAAGAATAGCAAAAAAGTTAGAAATGCACTGTCTTTAGGGCAAGGCGATTTACCACAGCGAAGGCAATTTGCAAAATTTTACTCACCTATATCTCGAAAATCGGAAATATCATATCCATTATCTACTTGTGGGGATTTATATACAGGTGATAGCCATATTGCGTCTACTCCCATATCGACGATATGGTCAAGGCGCTGGATGATCCCCTAAAAAGTAATTAATATTTTTCTAATAACTACATTAGCTATACCAACTTCAAAACCAACAAAGATCACCGTACCATTCAATTTTTAGACCCATTTTCAAACTGCTGTAACTTTAAAAGGTAACTTATTTAATATCTAAAACAGGTTTAAAACCGCGTTTCTTCTACCTTAAGCTGTATGTGCATTTAGTTTCAGTAAGGTGAATAATATCATGATGTACAGGGTGATCAATAGAGTAGCTGCAAAAAAACAAAAAAATCGAGTGTGTCCCATCTCAGTGGTAATTTTTTCGTCGTTATAATATGGGTTGTTAGCGAAGGTCATATCAATATCTCTAGAGCGTTTTATGCCCGTTTTGAATTGAGGACCCTGGCTTGCGACACCTTCCTAAACGTCAAATTTTTGGTAATCAATTCATTAAAAAGCCATAACTGGAAAATGGATTGACGGATTTCAACGAGTGTTTCATATTCGAAAGCTCATTTCATGAGATTTTTTTTGTGTCCCAGCACTTTTCGATAGGTTATAATTTTATGGAGTATACAGGGCCAACAAATACAAAAACATAGCTAATTTAGACAGCCTAAATATAGGATAAATTATTGAACGCGAAAGGGACCATATGTGTGTGTTCTGTTTTAAAAATGGCCAAGTTCAAGTTTGTGTTAGGGTATTTGGTGTTGACACCATGATATACAGAGTGATCAACAAAGTGCTCCAGAACTTAAATGTTTAATTTTGTGCCATTTTGGATAGCAAAATGTTCTACTTATTAGAATAATATTGTTTTTTCGATATTCCTAGACGTTAGTTGTCAAGTCATTTTTATTAAAATCCTAGATAAATGTAAATTTAGGATTTAGTAATCCATTTTACACATGTTTTATACTAAACGTTGAAAAATAAAACATTCTCATTGGATAAAATGTTTTTAATCTCACTTGCGTAAAATAACATTCAATAAACAACAACAGATAGAATTAATTATGGTACAGAACAAGCAAAAACATTGAAAGTAATAATGTGGTGGGTCCTCGTGAGCCCTCCCTAACCCCCTCACCCTTCTGCTACTGCCAGGTTCACCCGCTCTGCAAGGAAAGTCTTGGGAAATATCGTCATTCAATATGTCATCTGGGCTGTTCAAAATTATGTTCTCCGTCATCCACTTTTCTTACTACTCATTGCGTAGCCTTCTATCACACCAGCACTGAAACTTTCACTATTGCTATCTCAACATTTCTCTGATTCTGCCAGGAGAGCGTTAACAATTCAATCATAATGTTCCAAAATTTTGCGCAAAGACACAATATCCCTAATACAGGCGTGTTTCGTGACTTAACCCTTGCGATTTTTGGCACAATATTTAAAAATTGCATATAAAATATTGTGGAAAACTTGATCGACAAAAAAGTGACGCGTTCGCCCAATCCGACATCCAAAACATTTGACATTGACAGGCTGGGTTAAAGCGCCGTTTTCAGATATATTCGAGGTAGACTTGTCAAAAGGAAGCCCCATAGCATGGTTTTAAAAGTGTTTTTATCATGTATCTTATTTATTACTGGCCCAGCGGCTAATACTTAAATACAAAAATAGAAGAAAAAGCAGGCACTTGTACAAACAACGCCAAAAGTCTTGGATCCCCTGTATATCTTGGTTATAAAGAATCCTAGATGTTTTTAGTATCAGATAAAAATATTCTTTTATTTACGAAATAACAAAGATCACATACTTATTTGGAAATAACAGTTTTTGTGGGTTTTGCGAAGATTTGAAATTGCTTAGTTACTTTTATTTAGATTTATTTGCATTTTTAAATACGCAAAGTTTACATTGGTTCTAACTGAAAATGCCAGGACGTGAAATTTTTGTTTATAACAGAGCAAGAATAATGGCTCTGCATAAATCTGGATTTTCCAATCACCATATTTCAGCCAGTTTAAATATTCCAAGATCTTCTGTTAGTTGAATCATCAACAGGTATCAAGAAATTGGAAATGTGGAAAGATTGCCTCGTAGTGGACGGCCACGTCTTTCTACCGAAAGGGCGGACAGATATGTTATCCAATTTACCCGCCAAAATCGGAAACGCAACGGCCCCAGCCATTAGAGATCATTTCCAAGGTACGTTTAACAGCGTAATTTCCACCAATACCATTCGCACAAGACTTCACAGCGCAAGTTTACGGGCCAGAAGATTTTTAAGGTTACCTCTTTTATTGCCTCGACACCGTGGTGCCCGCCACCAGTGAGCAAGAAACCATAGGGAATGGCTTTTAGCCCAGTGGGAAAGAGTCCTTTTTTCTGACGAATCAAGATTCGGTCTGGTCAGTGATGACCATCGTCTAAGGGTATGGAGAGGGCCAGGGTGTCAGTCAAGACTCAACTATCCTCGTAAAGTCGTTCCCTATCAAGGGAGAACAGTAATGTTCTGGGGGAATAATGTACAACCGTCGAACCCCATTAATTCGCATACAACAAAATATGTCTATAGCGAAATTTACATGGAAAATGTTATTAGGTCAATTGTCATTCCCCTCCGCCATGAAACTGGAGAGAATTTAATTTTCATGGATGATAACGCCAGACGACATCAAGGCAGAAGAGTTCAGGAGCTTCTTAATGCTGAAAAAATCAACAGATTAGAGTGGCCAGCTAATTCCCCAGATATGAATCCAATTGGGAATCTGTGGGATATTGTTTCCAGAGCTGTCCACAATCGCAATCTACCACCTAGAACCAAGGAGGAAAGTGCGGTAGCCGCCGTAGAAGAATGGGACCGCATATCGCAGGAAGTAATTAATAATTTAATCATTTCCATGCCCAGACGTGTAATCTCATTACTCAGAAGTAGGGGAGGGCCCACAGAGTATTAGCTGTATTTGCTTTTTTTGTATTGTCATACAGGTTTTTTCTTGCAATAAACGTTATTCATAAATTAACACTGTTTTTTTAGGTATTTCTTTTATTTTAGCTACATACATAAATTCAAAATATTTTTTCAACTAAATTAAAATTAACATGGACAACACTTTGAATTAGCCCTTTTAAATTTTTTCTTAATAAATTAGAAGTATAAAAATGCAAGGGGGTCCAAGTTTTTGGCTTTGTGTGTATTTAAAATAAGAAAGTTTATATTACTTCCGGTTAAACCAGGGCCCAAGCAGCAAGCTGACGTCATTATGACGTCATTTTCAAGTCATTTTTAACCGCGGTAATAATTGGTGACAATTTTGACCTATAATACATTGTTTAAACGTCAACATAACCGATTGGTAAATACCGTTTAAGAATTGGTTCTTCGCCTAAAATTGATGTTAGGGTGGTCAATTTAACGTCATTTTGTCGTCATCTTATGACGTCTTTGCTGACCAAATGTGACCAAAAATTACTAAAAAGAGGCGTCAATCAGACGTCAGCTTGCTGCTTGGGGGTTACAACATCCTGAGTCAACCGGTATAAATATATTACTAGACTTACCTTGTAAATCTCCATTTCCATCATTATCACTATCCTTATAACTTCTTGGATATATCTGGTAAAATACAGGTGTTTTCCACCAATCGGCGTCGGCATCTGCCGTCAACACATTACGCGACGTTTTATAAACGTAATTATTATTAACGTTTTTTGGTGCCCCGGTAACCAGGATAACACCAAAAAGTAACGTCACCAGAAATACGGTTACACGAGCCATTTTGAAGTGATGTTCATGTCAATAATGTAAGGTTTTTATACAGTGTGCCTTATCAATTTGACATTCAAGTGGAATGGTGAAAATTTAATTTGATTATTAAAAATATATATATATATATATTTTTAAAGTAGATAATTATTTATCTTAATATTATTATATAGTGAAGTTAACATGTATTATGTGGGGATATGAGATTGGTTCTATCGTAACCTACGTAAAACAATAATAAAATTATGTAGGTCACGGTTCGATTCCTGGTTCTTCTGTCGCCCCGTGCATAAAGAGAAATTGCCGCCCCCTGGCCCTCCTGAATATTTATTTTCAACCTAAAGGCTGTTATGAATTCGGGGGCACCATTAGGATCTTGAAGACGAAATAGGGT
>JACEGR010008677.1:0-34333 GCA_014170235.1 Listronotus bonariensis | reverse complement strand
ATAAAGCAGTTGTGATGCAAACTGTTTATCGTCCAATATAAGCAAACAAACATTTTAACATTCAAATGTTGTATAGAAAATTTAAAACTTGATAATTGTATTATGGAAAATAAAGACGTTGTAAGATTTCTGGGTATACACATTGATTCTAAATTAAAATTTTATAATCATATAAAAAACTTAAATAAAAACTGGCATCAGCTTGTTACGCTGTTAGAGTTGTCAGGAGTAATCTAGGGCATTCTATGGCAAAGTCTGTTTACTTTGCACTAGTAGATTCTAACCTTAGATATGGTATAGCTTTTTGGGGTTTTAGTACTCAACAGCTGATACAGTCTACTTTTGTTCTTCAAAAGCGAGCTCTAAGATATCTCTGCAAATTAAAACCGAGAGATCATTGTAAGCCTTTTTTTATCCGTGAGAAAATATTGACGCTTCCCTGTATTTTTATTTTGGAGACAGTGTCTCTAATCCATAAAAAGTATGGAAATGAAATAATTGAAAGTAGATACCATACTCGGAACAATGAAGAGCTGAGGTTGCCAATACCAAGAAGTGCACTGACTAAAAGCTCGCTGATTTATGAGAGCCTTAAAATTTATAACCACTTGCCCAGAGTGTATAGGAATATTGAAAATAATAAAAGTTTTAAACACTCTGTAAAATTGCTTTTGCAGAGTAAGGCCTATTATAGTTTAGAGGAATTTTATAATGATGAATTTTAGATTATTTTATTTATGATTTTGTTATTGTAGTGTATAATGTTTAAATAACGATTTTTATTACCTGTATATTTATTTTATGTATTTCATTGTTATATTTTATACATCTTGGGCTGGGTATATTTAATTTTGTAATGTTAGACTGTGATATTTACGGTTGTGCAATTTTATTGTGTTAAATAGTGTTGGTGGTTTATAGAGGTCTTAGTGTTCTATATCTTGTTTACGTTAACTTGGTTAATTGAATTATTCTCTCTTAACTTTGTGTTTATTTTATAATATCTCAATTTTATTATCTGTGTATTTATTTATTTTTATATTTTATACATTTATTTATCTTATACGTTAGGCTAGGTAATATATTAATTTTTGCAATGTTGGTCTGTGATACTTAATGGTGTGCAATTTTGTTGTATAAAATAGTTTGGTGGTCTATAATCGTTTAAGTGTTCTATACTTGTATTTTATTTTAGTTTTGTTTTTTGTGTATTATTTTCCTTTAATATTGTCTTTATGTATTGCTGCTTTGTAAACAAGAACCTGTTTCTTAAAACAATAAAGCTTATTTTGATTTGTGTATACATTTCAATAATGCTGATTTGAACGAAAAAATGGCACCCGGGGTTTTTTGACATGAGAAATTTGAATTGTTCTCAATTTAGCTCTTACTAGAGGGCGCTAGCCACATGTATATTCTCGTTTCCAAAGGCCTCGCTGACTTTGTACAAACCTGTGCTTCATTTGTTAAAATAAATGGACTGCCCTTAGTCATTTTTACGTAGCAAAAGGTAATTTTATTAGATGACGCTAGGAGCAACCGAGCTGAAATATTTTGAAGCGTTTGGAAATGAATCGAATGGCTACGCTTTAAAGTAATAAATATGCTAAGTAAAGACCGCCGAAAATGACGGTTTTATCAAGTAGCCTAGTCAATGCATTTTGTTTGTGTTGTCATGTAAAAATTCAGACATAATACAATTTGACGTACTTGACGTACAGTTGAGTAGAAGGTAATAAATATTAGTGAGTTTTTTTTAAATGGTAATTTTACCAATGCTGAGTATGCTGACATGCATTTACATACGGACTTGCTAATGGAAATGCTTATGAAGCTAAACGTTTGTATCAGAGCGTTATCCGAATCGCATAGTTCAACTCCAAAACCTTTTTCAAGAATCCAATGGTCGGTTAAGAGAAACAGGAACATTTAAAAGCTAGTCACCTGTCAGGTACAGTTTGAACGGTAAGAACCCCAGATATCGAAGATGCAGTCCTTAATATGGTAGAAGAACAGCCGTATACAAGCACCAGGAAAGTAGTTTACGTTAAATATTTCTCATTTTCTGGTATGGAAAATTTTAGTGGATAATTTATTATATCCCTATCATGTTCAAAGAGTTCTCAGGCACTGCTATCTGACTTTCCCTTACGTATAAATTTCTGTCGTTGGTTTCTCCAATGCCTTATTCAAAACCCTTGTTTCAAAACCTTATCCTGTTTACCGACGAAGCAAATTTCTCACGTAACGCTATACGTAATTTTCATAATAATCATATGTGGTCAAATGCAAACCCACATGCAATACAGGAATCACATTTTCAAGAACAGTTCTCTGTTAACGTGTGGGCAGGAATCCTGGGAGATAATTTGATAGGTCCATTTTTCCTTCCGGGAAGATTAAATGGCGATATATATCGTCGTTTTCTTGAAGAGAATTTGCCTATTTTACTGGAAAATGTGCCACTTAGACTCAAGGGAATGAGATGTGGTTTATGCATGACGGTGCCCTGCACATTTTAGCATCCAAGCGCGAGAGTTTTTAAACCAAAATTTGGCCACCGTTGGATAGGTAGGAGGGACTCAACCATAGCCTCCAGGTCGCCACACCTTAATAGTTTGGATTATTTCCTTTGGGACATTAAAAACATTAGTTTACCAAACACCTATTCAAATGAAGAAGAACTGAGAAATCGAATAATGGACTCTTGTAGAACGATTGAAAATACTCCAGAAATTTTCCAGAGGGTACGCGAATCAATGAGGAGAAGATTGGATGCGTGCCTACAGGTAGGGGGGTGGCATTTCCAACATTTATTGTGATTTTGATCTGGTTTTTCATCCTGTTTTTATTTAGTGTTCGTCTGTTATTTTTTTTAATATTTCATGTTGAATAAAAAAAGTAATTTACAAAATTGTTTCATTTTTTCAAAACACATGCATCGATTTCAAACCAAACCAAACCAAACCAAAATATTTCGAAAACGATTGCTCCTAGCGTCATCTAATAAGAATACCTTTTTACAAAAATGACTAAGGAATCCATTTCTTTAACAAAAATGTAAATACAGGGTTGTACAAAAGTCATGAGCCTTTGAAAGTGAGAATATACATGTGGCTAGCGCCCTCTACAAGTAAGAGCTAATTAAGAACAAATTCAAATTTCTCATGTCAAAAACCCCAGGTACCAATTACTCGTTCGAAATTGGCATTACTTAGAAATTGTGCAGAAAAAACATAAATAAAAATAAAACTTTGACACCCTGTATCTTGAAAGCGAAGCATCTTAGACCACACGTTCATAGAACTTTTACCTTAAAAATACTTGAAAAATCGCATGTTAACGAATCCACTAAAATTAATTTAAACCATCCTCCATA
Organism: Listronotus bonariensis; assembly: GCA_014170235.1. Classification (NCBI taxonomy): domain Eukaryota; kingdom Metazoa; phylum Arthropoda; class Insecta; order Coleoptera; family Curculionidae; genus Listronotus; species Listronotus bonariensis. The sequence goes on along the minus strand of JACEGR010008677.1, from coordinate 30,954 downwards.
ATACTAGAGCAAGAGCTAGAAAAAATCTCTGCCTTCCTCAGAATCTAAACAACATTAATTTGAAAAATTTTACTTATCTTGCCCCGAAAACCTACAATATGTTGCCAGACACTATTCGCAAAGTAAAAAATAAAAAGAGTTTTAGCAGAAAGTGTACCAGTTTTGTACATGAACACTTTCAAACATTTGCTCTGTTGTTTTAGCCTTTAAATTTTCAAATGTGCCATTCAGTGATCAGTGATCACCGTCATTTTTGTTTTTGTTTTTGTTTGTTATTTTTATTTTGTTTATTGAGCAAGAAATGTAGGTGTAAGACTGTCTATTGTATACTTTGTATAAATATTTGTGATTATTTAGGTAATAGGGATGAATGTGACGCATACAGGTGTATGTTACACCTAGGCGTCATTAATTATATATTTTTTAGAAATGTATTATTTTATATTAATATGTATAGTATAGTTGTACTCACTGAAAAAAAACCCGTATGCTTAAATTATTAAAAGTCTTACCCCTTCTTGATCTGGATCCATCCAATCTATATCTGCGGAAAAATCCATTCCTGGTAAGCCGCCGCTTCTGTCTCCATTATCTTGAAGTTCCTCGATAAATCCATCAGAGCAGTGGGGGCAAGTAAAATTCTGAAATAAAAACGTTTTAGAGAAGTAACAATCTACGAGCCCCGTCTCAGTAAAGTTCCAACTAGCTAAAATATGTAATTATGTTGGGTTCTTTTTTGATTTCTCTAGGAATTTCCAAAAAATGTAAACTATCAAAACTTATTAAAAGGTTAAAAGGGCACTAAAAAAATTATACTCAACTGTTTTAACATTCATACGCGCATTTAGTTCTGACGTCACGGCAAGGAATCGAAACAATAGTTATTTATTATGGGAATTCGTCATGAAAGTTAAAATAACGCGATTTATGTGAGTTTTTGTGTGTTTGTGACTAATGTCGGCTATTTGTGACACTGTGACTCTAAATTTTCGTTATTATTTGTGATATTCATTGACCTAACCTAACTATGTGAACAAAAGTATAATTTTTAGGAACTTCAATCGATGATATTAATGCTGAATGGTTCTTCGTAATCCATTTCGATAAAACTAATATAAAATATCTTAAATAGTTCCACTAATGTAACAAAAATGAAAAATAAAGTGTATTTTCCATAAGTTTGTTTGGATTCCATTCAAAGCCTTAGAGTCAGCCTTTATGGCAGTGTAAAAAAGCGCATGAGAAAGAAATATGACAAAAGTATAATCTATCGCTTTTGCTCCTGCTGACCACTATGATTATGCAGAGTTAAAGTTTATTGCTTTTTAAGCATGCGATTGTTTGCACAGCTAAGCGGCAAGACTGCCTCTAATAGGTATGTTCTTGAGGATAGAAAAACGTCAACGTCGTGTGACGTCACACTAAATGCGTGTATTTGATGGTTTAAACCATTTTAAATGTGATTGTATTGGCATAATTTTTCTGGGTTTGGACCACCCTGTAGATACTTTGCGGAACTGCAAACTTCAAAAGTAATTCTATCTTTTAAATATGTATATGTATTTTTAATTAAATAACCCATATTTTAACCTTCAATCTATCTATCTATAAAATGTATTTAATATAATGGGTTTTTTTAAATTATCCAGTTATGTCAAAATTTTAACCTTTATCACACCGTAGTTCAAAAACTAAGACTTTTAGGACATATGTTCATATAAAGTTTTTTGCTTATTTTCTGTTGTAGAATCCCTCCGTAAAGTTTGTCATTTAAGTTACTGGACACCCTGTATGTATGTAATTTGATTAAAATTGATAAAATCTTTGATGTCTATTGGTGCCTAAACGGTGATGTTTGTCGACTTTAATAAAGAGTACCTTATTTTTTAAGTTTTTGATTGTCTATAAAATGGCGCCCCTAGCTTTGCGATATCTGTCAAAATAAAAAGTTATGATGTAAATACCTAAACTTAAAGTTTTAGTTAAAGTGCCCTGGCGGTATTTAAAAAAGTACTTTTCTCTTAAAATTTTAGAATCTGCAAAGCTCAATTTGTGTGCTAAATATCATCTGGATTGGTTAAAAAATAAATGCAATATGGCGAAAAATCCAAAATAAAAATTGAACTTTGACGGCTTGTTACCCGAAAACAAATGACATTTTGAAAAAAATATATATGAAGCTCTACCCTTATTTTGCCAAGTAGAATCACCCCCTTAAGTTTCGTGATCGATTTTTGAATCATCCTGTATTTTGACATATGTTTTACACGACAATAATACATTTTTTATTAAGTAAGTCATATATTCTCCCAACTGTATTATCAAACCATCCTTTCACCTAAATTGTTGTTAATAAAGGACTTTAACCTTGAATTATTATTAGTCTATTATGATTGTTCAGTTTTAAATGCGTATAAACAACTTGTTTTTTTTCAAAATTTTAAATACTACCTAGAATAAAACCAATCAAAAACTCATTATATCAAATAACATTAATTCATACAAAATATACGAATTCAAAACAAAATTTATTGACGTCGACAAGAGCTATTATTGATTTCTAAATCGGGGTATAGACGGTCATGCAAACCTGAAACGCACTTGCATGAAAGCAAATGTCAAATGAAGGTTTCGATACACACGATTCAGATGTACCTGTCAGTTCAGCGTCAGTTTCGGCAGCTGGTGGTGTGATCAACTTGAACATAAGCGTAATTCGGCAAAAATATGTTTTTATTTTTGTCAATGTATTCATAACTTTTAACTTTCCAAAAGCATGGATAACCTTTGTACCAATCTATAAAATCACGCAATACATCTTTCTGGCGCCAAAGAGTCATTTTTTAAACTCAAAACCAACAATATAACTCCGTAAACAATGTTCCCAAACTGAAACGTTAACTGACGTGTCCTACACATGCACAAGTTTGCACGACGCGCGCAACGAAAAATCAAACTTGGACCACGAGTCGCATGCCAAGCCAGATGTGGCAGTTTTTTAATACACACGATCAAATTTGCGCGCAAGCTTTGGTTTTTTTGACAGATGTGACAGTTTTGCATAACCGTGTATACCCCGGGTGGCTTTCCAGTGACGAAAATTTTTGTACGTCACGCTCCAGGGCTTGAAGCTCTTCAACTGCTCTAAAAAGTTAGTCACTGGAACGCATCCTTAGACAAGGAAAGAGAAATACTTTAAGAAATTTTAAAATTTCGTTGTTTTTAACCTTTCTTGGCTTTATAATAATAATATTTTTTAATATCTAATTCCATTTTAAATAAATAATTTTAAAAATCCATCCTTAACCATGAAAAACACGTTTGAAGCACAAAAACCAAAAGAGGGGTTGGTGCATGAGGGGCAAGGGAAGAAAAACGGAGTAGCTCAGGTGCATAACACTTTCCGTCACTGGAACGCCATAAAGTAGAACGAAATGCTCCTGAGCTACTCGGGAGCGCTCTATTTGCGTCACTGGAAAGCCCCTCCGGTTAAAAGTTTGGGTCCTTGCATGATGACTGCTACAATTTCCGAGTAGCTTTCCAGCGACGCATATAGAGCGCACCCGAGTAACTCAGGAGCATTTCGCTCTACTTTATGGCGTTCCAGTCCCTCATGCACCAGCCCTTTTTTGGTTTTTGTACTTCAAACGTGTTTTTATGGTTAAAGATGGATTTTTTAAAATTATTTGTTTAACATGGAATTAGATATTAAAAATAGATTATTATTATAAGATGACTGCTACAATTTCCGAGTAGCTTTCCAGTGACGCATATAGAGCGCTCACAAGTAGCTCAAGGAGCATTTCGCTCTACTTTATGGCGTTCCAGTGACGGAAAGTGTTATGCACCTGAACTACTCCGTTTTTCTTTCCCCTTGTCCCTCATGCACCAGCTCCTATTTTGGTTTTTGTGCTTTCAAACGCGTATTTACAGTTAAGGATGGATTTTTTAAAATTATTTGTTTAACATGAAATTAGATGTTAAATAGAGATTAATATTATAAAGCCAAGAAAGGTTAAAAAAACGAAATTTAAAAATTTCTTGTCTAGGGATGCGTTATAGTGACTAACTTTTTATAGCAGATCAAGAGCTTCAAGCCCTGGAGCGTGACGCACAAAAATTTTCGTCACTGGAAAGCTACTCTGATATCTTATTCAAATGAGTTTAAATAATGTACAGGGTGGCTACACTAAACAAACCAAAAAATAACAAATATATTCATGATTTATTCCAATGAAATAAAGCTAAAATATATTCAATAATAATGTTACTATTCATAAAAAAGTAAAACCTAGGCCTTTTCTTATTTATCAGTTTTTATTTCATAATTTACAATAATTACAACAATGATTATAAAAAAGTTTTAATTTAACAGTATACCGGGCGACAACGAAATTACCATCCAGCAATTTATTTGGCTTCATTGCAATCGTGTAGTTTTTAAATTTAGGGACGTTATATTGTATCACCGGATGCCAATTTTAGATATAATAGCATCTTTGTATTACTTCTGGTTTAAACGGAAGTGATATAATCTTTGATATTTTAAATGGAATATCCTGTATAGTTTTTAGTATTTTAATTCTACAGGTCATTCCTGATATAAAACCTTTAATATTTCCACAACCTAACTTTTTTGGTTTTAAAGAAAATGGCGTTTGAAAATGTCCAAAAGACAGCACAATATGCAGTTATATGGAAAAACAAATGAACATAACAAAAATTTAAAATGCTTTAAATAGCTTTTTAAAAGACTTTACCTTTAGAGACCATTATAATTACTACTTCCTGTTTAACCGGAAGTGTTGTAAAATTTGAACTTCTAAGTATGATTACCCTGGTAATTTTAATGGAACACCCTATATATTTTTTAAGATTTAAATTCTTTAAGCTATTCCTGATATATAATCTATAATATACCTATAACCTGTATTTTTTACTTTTACAGAAAACGGCATTTCAAAAGGTCCAGAGAATGACACAATATCCTTTGCATGGTATAACTGACCTTTATTAGTCGTTTTTTTTCTTACTTTTAGGTTATGTGTTTACAATTTTTCATATTATTTATTTTATTCTCAAAAATATGTGGAAAAAATGTAATTTTTACTCAATTTTACATGTCATGTTCAGTTTTATTAAGTCGTTTTACCAATTTTACCCCACCCAGCACCCCTTTTCACTCCCTGGCCCCGTAAGTTTATTTACTAATATATTTTTAAAACTTAAATATTTTGGATATGCGCCACTTACGTTTTATTTAGAAGAGTGTCTAAAATATGAAAGTATCAATAATCAAAAAAAAAACCTTTAAATAGCAGAAAACCATATACGGAACTGCAACCCAAGTAAATAGGTACCACCGGAAATAACAAAAGAAGGTAATTTTCTAGAAATCTGCGGCAACTCAGAAAGAATTTTTGGCGGAAACGTTTCGTTCTTGAGATATTTATCATCAGACTTGAAATTTAAACTAATCCTATTTTTACAATATTTCCCCTTCCTTTTTGCACACAATTCTTGATTTAAAGCTAAAGTATCACACAATATTTGATTTTCATCTTTTAAAACCCCGTTTTTACGTATTTTACATTATTTTTGCATTAAATTGCACAGCTATACTTTGAATAATTTTAATCCGAGTGTGCCATGAAGCCCTATGTGTATGTATGGTTGCCGGATTATCAAAGAAAAGCCACGCAATTTAATGCAAAAATAATGTTAAAAACGTAGAAAAACGGGGTTTTAAAAGTTATAAATCAAATATTGTGTGACACTTTAGTTTTAAATTAAGAATTGTGTGCAAAAAGAAGGGGAAATATAGTAAAAATAAGCTTTAGTTCAAATTTAAACTTTGATGATGAATATCTCGAGAACAAAACGTTTCCGCCAAAAAATCTTTCAGATTCATGATCACGGCCCAAAAATCCCCCGTATACCAAGTTTCGTTAAAATCGGAGTTGCCGCAGGTTTCTTTACCCAAATTAATTTAAATTTTCGGCGGTTTTCATATATGTAAATAGATCAAACCGCAGAACGGCGGTTTTCTTCTTATAATTGAGCAAAACCGCCGGCGGCAGTGCCTTAATTTTTACTTTAAGTTAAAAAGCTACTTGCTCAAATAGCTCAGATGTTTAATAACACTGAACCACATAAAGAGAAATTTGTACACAAATAAAAATATCTTGATTATACCATATAATTATTGTAATACCTTAAATGCAACCAATGGTGTGGCAAAACAGTTACAACAATTCGCTGGGTTTTGATTGGGTTCATACTTTTGAAATTACTTTTTTGAAGTACTTTTTCTATAAAATGTTTATCAAATAAAAAGATTATTAACGAAATGACACTAAATATTTACATTCATATGACGTTTTGATAAGGACCGAGATAATTACTAAAAACAAAAAAATTGATTTTTACTGGAAGAAATCATTGACTCACATTTGCTGCATTTTGGAATTCCACGTTGCACATGTGACAATAAAACCTTGACGGAGGCCTTTCTTGCACTGCCGCTTCTGCCATTATGTAATTTTTTTAGTTATTCGTGGTAAAAACTTAAAATTTTCCCTTAAAAATCTGTATTATGAGAAATGTAACGAGTACCTAAATATGACAGATATGTGCACTATTTTTTAATTGAGGTGAAGTTAGGTGTAAAATATTGGCCCTTTCTATAAATGGCATTTAAACTACTTTTTTGGTTTAGTCTTAATGCATATACATCTAGAGGAACAATCCAGGCCGTTTAAAATATCAAGTCAGCGGGTAATTTTATTTTACTCGCATGTTGCCCCTTACTGGTTACCTATTTGAAATCAGTGATTTAGGTGTGACGTGCGAGTGAGACTTAAATCAATTATAGGCGTTCAACCAATTATAATCGCGGTAATAATTGGTGACAACTTTGACGTATAATACATTGTTTAAACGTCAACATTACTGATTGGTAAATACCGTTTTAGAATTGGTCCTTCGCCTAAAATTGTTAAAAAGCGAACCTCACCTCCCACCAGTTAGCAACATGGAGCAAAAGCAAAAGGTACTAGGCTTATTTTCTTTTTCATGGACGCTCCTTGGACACCTAAACAACAAGGCTACGGCTGGTAGGTATATGCTTGAAGGTTATAAGCTTTAACCACAAAAATAAACAAAGAACCAACACCGTTCAAAAGAACGTATGTCGGTGTTCAGTGCTGTGGAGTTTGTGAGCGAAGCAGCATCGTTTTTCTTACGTCGCAGAAAAGTTTCCGTGAAGAAGGGGTTTTCTAAGACATTTAACATTTGTTCTTGTCTCTAGTGCTAGGGTAAGTTGAGCATTAGCTAGATTTCATTTAATTGCTTGCTTTCTCATAGTTCGCGTTGCTTTTTGAATTCTTTGTGATCCATCTTCTCTGGCCTACCAATCTCGTAAAAGGTCTTTTCTGGTGGGGTAGTATGAGTGATCCTGGGGGGAGGAACCCCCAGCCACAACTAACCCTGTCGCAAATAAGCGATGATTCAAATAAAAAGATAGATATCTCTGAAAAACCTGAAAATATAAATTCTCAAATCTCCAATCCAAAAAATGACGGACAAAAAAAAGAACAACAAACAGTTTTTATACTAACATGGACTCTGGTCCTTTCATTGTTTACTTAGAATCAACGGAAAAAACTGGTTTTAATATCGGTAAATTTAATACTGTGAAAATTGCAAGAGAAATTTTTAATCTTAACCTTAATGATGTTAAAAAATTAATAAAAAAGGGTCCAACAGACTCTCAATTGAATTTATAACATTTTCTAGTGCAAATAACTTCGTAAATAATCCTACACTTTTGAGTAAAGGCTATAAAATGTTTATCCCTTTCAATTTTGTAACCTCAAAAGGCCTAATTAGGCAAGTAGACTCTGATATCAGTGAAAATGAACTCATTCAACATAGTCAAGCTTCGGGTAATATTGAAATTTTGTCGGCTACAAGACTGAATAGAAAAGTAATTGATAGGGAAACGCAAAATGTTTCATATCAACCTACAGGTTCTGTTTTACTCACTTTTAAAGGAGTCTCCTTGCCCAAATATGTTAGGTTTTATGGCCTCGAACATTCAGTTTGTACATATGTGTCTCCAGTGACACAGTGTTTCCGATGTTTAAGATACGGACACACTAGAAAAAACTGTAAAGGTAGAGAAAAATGTTATAATTGTGCAGAGGACTGCCATATTAGCGAACCTATTTCAAATAATGAGGAATATCCGTGCAAAACCAAATGTTTTTATTGTAAGAACGAACATAAAACTACTTCAAAAAAATGTCCGGAATTTAGTAGACAAAAAAATATAAAAGAATTAATGGCTTTTGAAAATTTAACATTCTTCGATGCCAATGAAATATGTAAAAAAACTTATATTATTAGAGATCAATTCATTTTTAACGCGAACGACTTCCCAACTATTAAAACAAAAAATAACAGTATAAATCCCGGTTCCAATAATTCACAAGCAGCAAACGTAACAGCAACTTCCGAACGAAGAATCCAAAATTTCAGAAACGGCGCAATAAAACGGTCATACGAACAGGTGGTTTCTACTGAAAAGAAAAGAATTATTCAAAAAGGTTTTGATAAAAAGAAGCATGACGAAGCTCTTTTTTCCCAAACACACGACCCGCCAAACTGCCCACCAACACAAATCAATCTGTTTATGGTCACCCATCAACGTCCTTTGCTCCCTCTATGCCCCCTAACGACACTCCAAGGCCTAACAATAGTGCACCTTACCTAGCTTCCAACGATACAAATAACGAAATAGCTTACATAATACAATTTTTAACCAACACTAATAACGAAACAAGAAAAACCATAATAAATTTCTTGCATAATTCCATATCGGAGTCTCTCACCGAGGACTCTGATATGGATTATACTTAAATAACAATTTTCTCAACCTATATACCTAAAATTAAGCCATCCCTTTTAATAAATGTACACATCATTACTAAATTCTTTAACATACGCAAACCTAGATGGCTGATAAAACAAAGCTGAAGTTATTGCAATGGAATATCAGAAGTATAAAGTCTAACAGGGATAACTTAATAAATTTAATAGTGGAAAAAAACCCAGATCTTATTTTCTTAAATGAGACCTGGTTAAAACCCACTCAAACTTTTAATTTAAAAACATATAAAATTCTCAGACAAGATAGAGAGGATGGCTATGGCGGTGTAGCAACATTAATTAAAAATAATATAATTTTTAATAAAGTAAAAGAATTTAGTTCAAATAATACTCAATATATAATAATAAAAATTTCAGATTATCACTTAATAAATATTTATACCAACTCAAACAATAATATTAACGAGGAGCTGCTTCAGGAGCTCACGGAAAATATAAACATAAAAAAATCATTTTAATGGGAGATTTAAATTCACACCATCCCCTTTGGGATAACTCACCTACCAACAGAGGAGGAAAAATTTTAAGTGACTTCATAATGGACAAAGACCTGGTTGTCATGAACGACGGGTCTTCAACTTTATTTCAAAACCCAAATTCTAACCTTAGTGCACTCGATCTAACCATCATTAGCAGTCAGTTAGCAATCAATTCACAATGGAGTGTTCTTCAAGACTGTGGCAATAGTAACCACTACCCCACACTTCTAGAAATTAATAACAATACACACTTCAAATTTAACTCAGAATGTTTAGGCACTCATTCCATTAGAAATTTCAAGAAAGCAGATTGGGATTTATTCCAAAACCAAATAACAATCCAGTTAATTGACAGAAACTTGGACACTGACTATGAGGAACTCGGTAAAATCATGGATGAAGTAGCTCAGGAAACAATACCTGTTAAAATATGTGGCTTACCTCGCAAAACAAACAACCCATGGTGGGATGAAGAATGTTCCACATGGATAAAGGAAAGAAAACTATCAATAAATTATTTTAATACATCCCCTACCCTAGAAAACTACATTATGACCAAAAAAACTATAGCGGTGGTAAGAAAAAATCTTAGAAATAAAAAAGACAAAAATTCCAGATATTTTGCGAAACACTAAACAGAGAATCAAATGTCACATATGTTTGGAACAAAATTAAAAAATTCTCAAATAATAACAAAAACAGAAACAATAACCTCTCAATTTCGGACGACACAAAAAAGGCAATACTCTTCAAGATGTCTTCAGTCGATATCGACCCATCTTTTCAACTTTGTACACCCGAAAATGACTCACAATTATTCACTATACATGAGCTGAATAACGCTCTACAAGACAAAAAACTATCGGCAGCAGGCATGGACGACTTGTCATACCCTATGCTTAAGAACCTCCCTTTTAAAGGAAAACAAATTTTATTAAATAATTATAACAACTTCTTAATGGGACATACCCTACCAAATTCTTGGAAAAAATTCAATGTTATAACCCTCTTAAAACCGAACAAAGACCCATCCTTGCCAGACAGTTATCGACCAATAATTTTATCCTCCTGTGGATGTAAAACTTTGGAAATAATGATTAAAAACCGCCTAGACTGGATGCTGGAGCATAGGATTACCTTTTGTAATGAAATGGCTGGATTTCGTAAAGGAAGGGGAATATACGATAATGTGGCCTTTTTGTCCTCCTACATATTTGACGCTTTTAATTCTTCGGAAACCGTTATCGCCATATTCTTGGATATTAAATCTGCCTATGACCATGTTAATATATACACATTATATCGAAAACTAATGAACTTAAATATTCCCACAGACATAAATAACCTTATCTATAGAATACTCTCGAAAAGACTGATTTACAGTAGAAGCATTGATGGAAACTTTATGGGCCCTTACTTAGCAACCAAAGGCATCCCTCAGGGATCACCTTTAAGTACCATCCTTTTTAATATATACCTGTATGATCTTTTTAAATTACCCTTAAATAATACCAAACTTATAGGCTATGCAGATGACCTAGTTCTCTTTGTAAGAGGCTCTAACTTAGAAGTCATGGGTGCTCAAATAAACACAGCACTAGAACAAGTCTACACTTACCTAAAACAACATGAATTGTGTCTGTCACTAGAAAAATGCGAAGCCATCTGGTTTACAAAGGGTAAAAGAAAAAATACACCTCCAAATGTTAAAATCAATGATCATACTATACAGTACAAAAATTATGTAAAATACCTGGGAATCTATCTGCACCAACATCTAAAATGGGACATTCATATCAATCATATATTTAACAAGGCAAAGAAATCTCTAAACATCCTTAAAGCATTGTGCAGAGTGTGGTGGGGAGCCGACCCAAACACCCTGTTGACAGTATTTCACGCATTGGTAACCTCACACCTGGATTTTGGATCCATCTTTATAAAACCTGTGAATCACAAGAGTCTTAATAAATTAGATACAGCCTTTTATGAAGGCCTACGTATTAGCCTTGGATGCATGAAGTCTACACCAAGAGCTGCACTCTTAGCAGAAGCAGCTACCACTGACCTCGAACAGAGGCGGAAAATGCTGGCCACTAAATTTATATCAAGAAAAATACATATTAGAAATCACCCACTAATCAAAATACTTTTAAAACTACGCAGCAAATTAATACTTACACCAACTTTTCAAACAGAATTAAATATACCATACTTAATTTCAGCTATTTATAATTTTTTTCCATATTTTGCAAACATTTATAAAAATCTAAATATGCCCTGCTATGAAGTAGACTTCAAAATTTTAAATAACCCCATAAAAATCATAGACTGCGCTATTAAAAAAACGAACTAATGATTCGAGAAAAATTCGCTTTAATCACAGAAAAATATAAAAACTCTTTTATTTTTATATATACTGATGCTTCCAAAAAGGATAAAAAGGTGGGATACGGTATAACAATCCCTGAATTACAATACAAGTTCTCTTCAAGACTTCCTGACTCTCTCTCCATTTGTAAGGCTGAAATCATAGCCATACATGAGGCAGTGAAAATAGCTACTGTAAAACACTTAAAAAAGGTAATTATCTTCTCTGATTCCAAAAGTGCTATCCAAAAGATTAATAAATACCATCTAAATGCCTCCAGCGACTACTGGACACTTAGAACAAAGAGACTTATTTTTCTAGCCAATGAAAATAACTTTGATATCCGACTCTCATGGATCCCAGGACACTCTGATATTCCGGGCAATACTGAAGCAGACATTTTAGCCAATATAGGTAAAAATTTAAACACTCCCAAGAAAATACTGGTTGATTCTCAAGAATACTATAATCAAATTAAAAACGATCTTAAAACAAAGTTTAAAAATAATTGGAGTTCACTTGTAAAAAATAAAAACTATAAATATTCAAAAGTTCAGACAAATTTTCCAAGTAAAAAATGGTTTTCAGACTTTCCCTATAAAGATAGGCGTCACATCACAACAATAATTAGAATGCGTACAGGTCATTGCTTAACCAACGAACATTTATTTAAAATTAAAATAAAAGATAGCCCTCTTTGCGAGTGTGGATGCATTGAGAACATGGATCATATTTTTTTCGAATGTCCCATCAATGTTGTTCCGAACCTTGATCTATACAGTGAATTTATGAATATGAATTTTTCAACCCCCATATCAATTAATACAGTTCTATCTAATTTAAACGAAAACTCAATTAACATAATCATGACTTTTTTAAATATTAATCGAATAAAATTGTAATGCTCAGCTTTTGTATGTCACCTTTTTCCTTTTGATTTGTCTTCATTTCCTTCCCATCCAAACACCTATGTAGTGCATGTTAACTAACTATAACCTCATTAAGTCTGTCATAATCATATTCGCTCAATAATTACTCAATAGCTCAGAATACACTTTAACTCCTTCACAGCACTTAAGAAAAAGCTCAGTCAAAGAAGAAAAGTCGGAGGCCCCGATATGGTTTAAGAGCCAGACAACATCGGAGCCACCACGAAATCGTGCTGGCGATTGCCTTGCAGCAAAGCCATAAACCCAATCAAGCAAGCAAGCAAGCAAGTATGTCGGTGTTACGTATAACCTTCACTTTCACTTCTGACAGTTCCCATGGCACGCCCATCTATTTCCCGCCATTTGAGAAATACCTCGTGTTCATCACCAAACAGGATACCATCAGCTTATAGGAATCTTCGCTCACAGCGCTTAGATCCAGAAGAAATATGCCGTCAATTTAGCGTGAATCTTTCCTTGATCCCCGAAGGTAAAAAACGTCCATACACCTCCAGCCTCCAGCCGCCACTCCGGGAAGAACTTTGTAGTCCTCTACGCACGTCCGCACTGTTCGGAGGTCAAACAAAGAGTGTGAAGCATAGAAAAAAGAAACAACTTTAGTTTCTTTTTTCAATGGTGTGAAGTCGGTGTTGTCTCGTTGATTGATGCTTTCCTTAAAATTGGGTCTAGTTGGACATCAACAGCCGGAAAAATATCTAAATGTATATTTATCCCGATAGGGCTATTTCAAAGAGTTAATCTAATAGCGAAACCCATTGAGAACTAGATTGGCACTGGAGCGAGTTGATTGGTCTTGGGGAAACCCGCCCTTTTAGTTTCCAAATTTGTTCTACAGTTTTTGCTAGTAATCTTTAAGATCGGGTTTAAAAATTAAAATTTAATTTAGGTCCTAAGAAAGGACCTTGAAATTCTCCAAAATACTAAATTCCAAAATTGAATGCTATAAGTAGAGAAGGGCATTTATGCAAAGTGCATATTTTGCACAATTTGCATATTTTATGCACTTTTATTTTTTCTGCATATTTCTCTGCAATGCTGCATATTGTGCATAAAATGTACTAAATTGAGACAAATTCGCAAACCTATATTAATTATTAAATCCAAAATTATTTAGGAGGTACATAACTAATGGATAAACCTCGGGAAAAATCACCCTTTGTTATAGAAGATTATTATTACCTGGGTACTTATTTTGGGATGTCGGCGGCGCCGGTACCCGTCTGGGTAGTAGGGATTAAAAGCAATAAACTATAAATATTTACACATAAGCGATCTAAGGCTATGCGTGTTTATTTGAATTTGTGATTTTGTATAGTGTGCATTGTTTAATCGTTTATACAGCTCAACTCAAATTTTTGTGAAGATGCCTAAAGTGACAAGTGCTTCCGTATGGATTAAGCCATACACAGAAATGTACATCGATATGGGGAAGGTGGACTGCTCTGCTTGCAGTAAAATAGTGAGTATTAATACTAACTACTGTATTTTTTTCTTATACCATATTTTGCTTATTTAAAGTACGCCTCAGCCTGTTTAAATTCAACTTTCATTTTAACCATTTTACATTACTAGTTCTTAGTTCCATTTTTTTGTAGTAATAATACCAGAATTTGTGATTTCTTATTGTACCAATAAAAAAATAGTATAAAGTATTCGTGGATACTCATTCTCATATCTCAAAGAACGTGATAAAGCTTTTCAAAAATATAAACGTAATAAGACCGTCGATAATTAGAACAGCTACAAAAACATGCGTAACTTTGCGTTGGCATCTATGAGACGTGAGAAAGCGGCCTATCTCAAATATGACAACTCGCAAGACGCTTCTACGATTTGGAAGCGCTTGAGGGTTGCAGGAGTGCTTTCTAAATCGAGGTCTGATTTACCGCCTAATCTGCGAAACGCTGATGACATAAATAGTCATTTCCTTGCAGCCTTCTCCGGTACCAGTGCTGATGTGCAGCTAACAAATAACTTTTTAACTAATAGACATAGTAATGCTCGTTTTGATTTTCGTGTGTTATCGCGTGAGGAGGTGGCTACTCTTGTTCGAGGCCTTAAATCTGGTGCTGCTGGCATAGATGATATTTCTCTATTAATGTTGAAATTCAGTTTACCAAATTTATTAAGCCACATTACGCACATAATAAATGTTTGTCTAGAAACAGGCTATTTTCCGAGGATTTGGAGAACAGCCATTGTATGTCCAGTACCTAAGGTAAATAGCCCATCAGTATTAAGTGACTTAAGGCCAATCAGCCTTTTACCGATTTTAAGCAAAGTGCTAGAGAGGGCTGTATATGAACAACTTTATAAGTATGCGAGTGAGAATGGCTTTTTGCCTGCACACCAATCTGGATTTCGTCCGGGGCATGGTACTGCAACAGCTCTTCTGCATTTGAGTGACCTTATTATGCAAGGTCTTGATTGTGAAATGGCGACGGTTTTGATAATGCTTGATTATTCAAAAGCATTTGATTGTGTCGATCACGCACTACTAAAGGCAAAGCTACACTATTTTGGATTGGTAGATCGAGCGTTGTCATTCTTTAGTTGCTATTTGGAGGATAGAAAACAGATTGTGAGGTTAAACTCCGAAATGTCTTATGTTGGTGATGTGGTCTCTGGGGTTCCTCAGGGATCCATCCTAGGCCCGCTTCTTTTTATATTGTACACTTTTGATATTAGCAGCATAATACACTTTAGTAAGGTTCACTCTTATGCTGACGACACGCAGCTTTTGTACACATTTAATCCATCAGATTACAATGAAGTAGAGGCTAATATCAACTTTGATTTGCAAAAAGTGTTCGAATATAGTGGCAAACATAGCTTAAAGTTAAACACTAAAAAAACACAAGTAATGTTATTTTCCCCTGATGGATGTGCTAAGTTTCTACAAGAATATCTGCATCTGCGTGTCAATGATGAGCTCTTGGACTTTACTGATACAGCGAAAAATTTGGGGATGATGTTTGATAACAAACTGAGATTTAGTCAACACATATCTAACCTAAGCAAAAATCTTATATGTCATTAAAAATGTTGTACGCAAACAAGCATATTCTTAACTATAAAGTTAGAAAAAAACTCTGTGAATCACATATAATCTCAGTGCTATCTTACTGTAGCACACTGTACTATCCGTGTCTAACACAAGATGATAGACAACGGCTACAAAGGATACAAAACAACTGTTGTCGCTTTATTTTCAATTTAAAAAGTATGACCATATATCTGAGAAAATTAATCAATTAAATTGGTTAAACATGAATAATTTATTTAAAAACCAGTTGTTAGTATTACTATACAAGCTACTAAAAACATCAACCCCATTCTATCTAAGATCTAAGCTGCATTTTCGAAGTGATGTTCACAATATCCCTATCAGGTCTGATACTCTTACTATGCCTCAACACAAGAAAACTATATTTCAACGTTCTTTTACCTATAATGCGGTTAAATGTTTTAACGAATTCATATCTAGCTTTGCATGTCCATCTATAGCATTGTTTAAGAAAAAAGTAAAATTAATCCTTTCTAACAAACAGTGTCATCAGCGAGAGGTTAGGTAAATAATTGTGTATTTAGTATATTGTAATATTTATATACATTTATATATTTGATATTAATATCAATATAATTGTAAATTTATTGTCTAATTGTTATGTGGATATTTAGGTTTATTTATCTTACAAGGGTTAAGTGTTGAGTAGCTGATGCTAATTAGCTAGACTTCGCCCTTTAGGAATTGTAAATTTTATAATTCTTAATAAAGACTTTTATTATTATTATTATTATTATATTATTGTTTTTTTGTCTGCTCCATCACATGAAATACTGCTTTCTAATTTTGATGAAAATTTATTTATTTTTAATTTATTATTTATTTTTTTACAGATAGCATGTGAAAAAAAATCAAATTGATCAACATGTCAAAACGCCTACTCATACAGCCAAACTAGAAAAACTAAAATCCGGAGGTAAAGCACAGTCATCTTTGCAAAAATGTTTTCAACCTACCGATAAGAAAAAGCTAGATGAACAAGATGTATTCAACCAGGATTTATGTCGGGCAATGGTTGCCTCAAATATTCCATTGTCGAAGCTAAGCAATGAAAAATTTTCTTCATTCCTGCAAAAATATTGCAAATTTAATGTTCCTAGTGAGAGAACTTCCAGAAGAACCGACGTGAGTAGTTTACATTCTTCAGTAATTGAAGAAATAAAACTAAACATTGGAAATAACTACTTTTATATGTATGGATGAAAGTACTGATTCTATGGGACGGTATATCGCACGTTTAATGGTCGGAGTTCTTAGTGAAAAAGTGTTACCAAAATCCTATTTAATTGCATCAAAACAATTGGTAAAAACGAATGCTCTTACAGTGACTAGGTTTATTCAAGAAGAACTTGCAGCATTTTTCTTCCTACGGCTGTTCCCGCTGATATTCTCTTGCTTTTGTTGTCGGATGTAGCGCCTTACATGGTAAAGGCGGGACAAAATTTAAAAATATTTTATCAACAATTAAAACATGTAACATGCTTAGCGCATGGAATAAATAGGGTTGCCGAGGAGATTAGAAAAAAATTCCACTTGTCAATACTTTAATTTCCAGTGTAAAAAAGTATTTCTTAAGGCTCCTACACGAATACAGTTTTTAAAGAAAGACTTCCAGACACTTCTCTTCCACCACAACCTGTTGTAACAAGATGGGGTACTTGGCTAGAAGCTGCAATTTATTATGCAGACAATTTTTCTCAGGTAAAAGAAATAATTTCAGATTTGGCAGATAATTCTTCTCATTCGCTTTTAGAAGCCAAAGAAATATGCGAAAATAAGGAGATTAAGCAACAACTTTCGTTTCTAAAAAGCAATTACGGTTTTCTTTCTAAATCTCTCACGCAATTGGAGGCATCTAGTTTACCACTAACAGAAAGCACGCAAATAATAAGAGACTCTGAATCAGCTTTCAGAAATGTCAAGGGTAAAATTGGGGAAGAAATTTTTGAAAAATTTAAAACTGTTTTATCAAAAAATAACGGTTACCAATTTATCTCTAAAGTAGCTGATATTTTAATGGGAAATTTTCATAATTGTATAGATTTAGACATAGATCCCAAAATCGTGGCTAGCTTAAAATACGCCCCCATTACGTCAGTTGACGTGGAAAGAAGTTTTTCCATTTATAAAAATATGTATTCTGATAGGAGGCAAAAATTTTTGCTGGAAAATTTTCAGCAATATTTAATTGTATATTGTTTTTATAATTGCTAATTTCATTTTTCTAGTTAGTTAGGTACATAACTGTAATTATATCAATAAATTATTAAAAATTAAACAGTGTATTTTTGGGATTTTATTTTGCATATTTTCAAAAATACTTGCATATTTGAAGTAAATTACATGCATATTTAATTCATATTTATATGCATATTTGCCCTTCTCTAGCTATAAGTATTAATTGCTCATGTGCGATAAAATGATTAGTTGACTTTAGTAAACAATGTCAATGTATTAAATTTTACTACTGAACCATGCAATCATAAACCTCGTAGATGACGTATACAACATCTGATGGTTGCATTTTAGGTTTTGGTCCATACAGAATTTTTTATAAAGAACTTTATTTCATAAAATTAATAATAACAAAGTTTCCCTTATGACGCAAATTTTAAAAAATTGTAAAAAAATTTATATTAAAACATAGGTTATTAATTTTACCATAAAAATAAAACATAAATATTTTTATTTCATAATTTTACTGGAAGGAAAAAAACCAATGATTTCTCCTTCCTTTTTGCGGTTGCTTTTGCAAGTCGCCATATAGCAAATCATTTCACCCATACTAAAAAGTAAAAAAAATACTGTAATGATCTAATATAATAAAAAAAAACGTTTCGTTGTTTACCTTTTAGAGGCAGCCAATTTTTAGGCCAGAAATAAATATTTGGTTTTATTGTTGGCCCAAATGCTTTACAAAAGTCCAATAAAATAAAATTAACAATAAAATTACCAAAAATCGCACAAATAGATAAATTACAGGTCAAAACACGAAATGCACTATTCAAAACTAACGAGCATAATACATATGTGACGTCATGCTGACGTATGGTCCGTCATGTTGCAAGGCTTACGAGACAACCTATCTAGTCCAATGATCTTGGTCTCTAACCACCTTGCGAAAGAACTATGGATTGTGGAGGGGAGGATAACTATCTTTTATGGCGGACAAGTTGAAAAAGTGGCAATCGGAATGAAGCAAATTGGGATGGCGCCACAGTAGCCAGTGGAGAGATTTTGGTATTTCTTTCCTTTTTTATTTTGTATCTATCTGTCCTTTTTCATTTTGTATCTCACTCTAATAATTCATGCTCATTGGTTAAAAAATCTCCTCTGGCTACTGGGGCGCCACCTTAAGTTGCACCTTTCGACGGACACTTTTTAAAACATTCAGATGGTTATCCTCCCCTCCACCATCCATAGAAAGAACAAAACAGAACTGTAAAATTTATTGACTTAAATTGACGTCAGCAGGCGGATTCTTAACCGCTGTCTCGAGACGTAACGTATCGAGTCGCTACCGAATGGTGATTCTTAAGTTTTTTGAAACTCGATATCTCCTGAGTTTCATAACTAGGCACTATCCTTTTTAAATAAGTCTTTATCCTAATAATTATTTACGTGAAAACAGATGAGAAAATAGGGCCGATAAGTTTTGAAAGGAATATCAAGAACTCGATACCGACCGAGTCGTCACCTATCGAAAAGTTAAGAATCCGGGCCCAGGTCGGGCCATTTTCTGCCATGTTTGATTTTAGGCAGATCAGTGGCGTAGAATAAAGGAGGAAACAAATAAGAACTGTATGTGATAAATAAAGTTTATTGAATTATATCAATATGCATAAGTTATAATAAAACCATAAATGTAATTTAATTATTAAATATTATCAAAGCGACGACAATTTACGTGGTTCCTCGATTCAAAAACCATTTTATAAACTTTGTATATATGTATATAGAAATTACTGGTTGCTTATTTGTTATATACAGTGAGGTCCATTAACTATGCAACAAATAGAGGAAACTTTTTATTTAAAATTTTTCAGAAATTCTATTCTTCACAATATTTGATATTCGGGGTAATTATCTAGAAACTTCCCGCAACTCCCATTTTGACCAAATTTGTTATAAGGGGGTTTTTGGGGCGCTGATCACGAATCTAAAAATTTTTAGTCGAAAACATTTTGTTTCCGAGATATCCATCATCAAAGTTGATATTTGAACTGACCTCATTTTCACTATATTCCCCCTTCTTTTTGCACACAATTCTTAATTTAAAGCCAAAGTGACCACAAAAATTCTTCAGATTCGTGATGAGAGCCCCAAAAACCCCGGTATACCAAATTTGATAAAAATCAGAGTTGCGGGCAGTTTGCAAACTATAATAATATTAGTATTTAGTTATGTTAAAATTGTAAGGATATGTAGGGTTATAATACTTGAAAATTGTTTAGGATTTAAGTAGGTACCTTCCTTAGGAAAAAAAAACAAAATATTAAATATAAAATTTATTAAGAATTAAAAGTTATGCCGGAATACAAAATGTCATGGACAGTACTGAAATTTTAAAACTTTTTAACTAACTACAACTAAATAACTTTTAAATTGAAGCGTATTTGAAAAACTTGAATATTTTTTGTATAAAGGGTGTTTTAGAACTATGGGATCAAACTTCTAGGGATGATTCCTTATGTTATTTTATGAATAAAAGTTCCTATAAACATATGTCCGGAGTTGCTTCCTTACTGAGATACAGGGCGTTAAAATTTAAGAAAAAAATCAGTTTTGTCTAAATATTTTTAATATGCTTATGCCGATTTTGATGAAATTTGGTACATTTATTTAAAGTAATAAGGCGCTTATTTAGCCCTAACCATATTGTTACTATTTGGCCCAGTGGCGTCTCAGCGGGCACCGCAACTTATATTATTGGGCGAAAAAGTACGCAACTGACGTTTTTTGACGTTTTTATATATATTTTTTTATAATTAGGCAATTAATAATACAACTTTTTAGTCTCTTGTAATTTCTTCGTATCTCGCTTTGTTTTCGAGAAAAAAGATAGGTCACTTTAAGTAATTCTAAAAAGTAGCCCTAAACAACATAAAATTAAATCTAATAATTAATAGTTTAAAAAAACTAAAAAACACGCTTTTATATGCAACCGAACTAAAAATTAGAAAATAATTTTTCATTAAAAAAATATTGTTATTTCATAGTAAAAAGCGTGGGGTGCATTTTACTATTTTTTCATAACTTTTCCATCATAGATATTGGCAAATATAATAATTATAACATTTAATATATTAAACACCCCACGCTTTTTACTATGAAATGACAATATTTTTTTAATGAAAAATTATTTTCTAATTTTTAGTTCGGTTGCATATAAAAGCGTGTTTTTTAGTTTTTTAAACTATTAATTATTTTTCATTTTTTAGTTTTTGCTACTCTTGACAAAATGGCGAAAAAATTTTTTAGTGAACAAGAGTAGCAAAGTTTGTAATGTTTCCAACAGATTGCAACCCACTAAAAATTTCTTCTCCATTTAGTAGCAAAGTTTGAAATGTTGCCAACAGATGGCAACCCAGTCAAAGTTTGGAATGTTGCCAACAGATGGCAACCCACTAAAAATTTCTTCTCCATTGAGTGGCAAAGTTTGAAATATTGCCAACAGATGGCAACCCAGGTGTTGTTTTTATAATATAATGGAATTTTTTTTCCTGGCGATTAAAAACAAGATAACGGGATACTTTTTGCAGATTATTGCATTGTCATGGGTCCTTAATACGTGTGCAAAGTTTCAAAGAAATCGAATAGCTGGAAGTTGGTTAAAATTAGGCTCAAAGATTCCGTTACATAGATAGCCAGATGGATAGTTACAACCCAAGTTAATAAAAGCGTGTTAAAAATAAAGAATATCGAACTTAGTAACTAGGGAAAACGACAATTTTCGATAAAATACACGACTGCTTATTTATTTTAAGGCAAATAATTAATAATTTTTTGCTTTTTATATCATGTTGTCTATGGGTACTTTTTAGAACAAATTAAAGAAGCTTTAATCTTTTTCTCGAAAACAAAGGTAGACACAAAAAAATAAAAGAAAATAAAAATTATTAATTGCTCAATTATAAAAAAATATAAAAATGTTAAAAAAGCCATTGGCGTATTTTTTTCAATAAATTAAGTTGCGATGCCCACTGAGACGCCACTGGACGCAATAATAACAATATGGTTAGCGGTAAATAAGCGACCTATTATTTTAAATAAATGTACCAAACTTTATCCAAATCGACCTTACCACATTAAAAATATTTAGGAAAAACTGATTTTTTTCTTAAATTTTAACACACTGTATCTCAGTGAAGAAGCATCTCCGGACATATGTTTATAGAAACATTTTTTCATAAAGTAACATAAGGAATCACACCTTAAAGTTTGATCCCATAGTTCTGAAACACCCTGTATAATGACAAATACACAAAACTGCTTTTTAACACGCTTTTATTAACTTGGGTTGTAACTATCTATCTGGCTGCCTATGTAACGGAATCTTTGAGCCTAATTTTAACCAACTTCCAGCTATTCGATTTCTTTGAAACTTTGCACACGTATTAAGGACCCATGACAATGCAATAATCTGCAAACAGTATCCCTTTATCTTTTTTTTAATCGCCAGGAAAAAAATTCCATTATATTATAAAAACAACACCTAGGATGCCATCTGTTGGAAAAATTTCAAACTTTGCTATTAAATGAAGAAGAAATTTTTTAGTGGATTGCAAAATGTTGGCAACGGTCCAAACATTGCCTGGATTGCCATCTGTTGGCAAAATTTGAAACTTTGCTACTTAATGAAGAAGAAATTTTTTAGTGAGTTGCAATCTTTTGCAAATTTTAAAATTTGCTACCATTGTCATTTCATAGGGGGCTGGTTATTTTCTTTTGCTGCTTAATTAAATAGTATGTTCTAATTTACTGTTATATTAAGAATTTTGTGCAATATAACGAACTAAAAAATGAAAAATAATTAATAGTTTAAAAAAACTAAAAAACACGCTTTTATATGCAACCGAACTAAAAATTAAAAAATAATTTTTCATTAAAAAAATATTTTCACTTCATAGTAAAAAGCGTGGGGTGCATTTTACTATTTTTTCATAACTTTTCCATCATAGATATTGGCAAATATAATAATTATAACATTTAATATATTAAGCACCCCACGCTTTTTACTATGAAGTGAAAATATTTTTTTTAATGAAAAATTATTTTTTAATTTTTAGTTCGGTTGCATATAAAAGCGTGTTTTTTTAGTTTTTTAAACTATTAATTATTTAAAATACACATATGAATAATAATAAAAATAAAATAAAATAATCTTTATTGTATAGAAGTAATCACATACAAAGGTGGAAAGTACCGCCAGGAATATTTTAATAACCACCAATTAAAAAATATTTAAACAACACTAAAAATGTACAAAAACTAGAACAACAAAATATACATAGATACCAACAACAAGGACATATTCTCCGATACATGCTTCCATATTTTAGACTTAAAAACAGGGACACTTATCTTAAAAAAAAAAATATAAAGGAACATGATTTAAAGAATTCTGTTCAGTGATAGGGTATACAGATTGCATTTTAGAAGCAAATGTTCACTTGATGAGCGTCTGTCCTATAAGTTAATAGTTCAATACCATATCATAGCTCTTTCAGAATTGTTACTTTGTGTATGAGCTCATATGAACATAACGCTTCTGTGCCATATTTTGACAAAATAGCTCCACAACATGTTGACTCACATGATCTCGACGAGACAGATTTTTAACATACCTAACACAAGAGTTCTGCACTTTTAGGATAATATTATGACCTTTATAAAATCTTATTAACATGTAGCAACTTTTATAAGTTAAGTTAGCAATAAAATGAACAATATAATAAAATAAAAAGTTGTATCTGTTGGCCGCATCATGTTTACATTTTTGGTTATTTATGGTCTATTTTACATGAATTTCTTTTTTATTGTTGTTGATGTCTGTTGTAAAAGAGAAAGGCAAATATACCTAAATTATATTTTATAAAATAAATTTTATAAAAATGACAATAATATTCATAACCTAAAAAACCGTAAGGAGAATCTTTAAAAAGAAACTATAAATTGACATGTTATTACTTCTTACGTCTTAACGCTTAAGCCTAAAGTTTTACGGCTTACGTTACTGAAACTATAATTCAGGCTTTACTTTTGAATATTTACAGTTCTAAACATTGTTTGCACAACCCTCGACACTTTAAAAGTTATTTGCGAAAAGTTTCATAACTACACTGATTGTATTTAATTCAAAATTTTTGTGCCTGATATGTCAATGATCACACGGATCGCTTTAAAACATAACAACATCTTTGGGATTTTTGTGCCTCCGAAGATGACTTTTTAAATTACCTTTATGCTTAGTTTTATAATCACACTGATCGCATTTGAATATATCAACTTCTTCGGGATTTTTATGTTTGAGAAGATGAATCTTTAAATTGTATTTTCGAGAAGATTGATATTTACAGTGATCGCATTTAAATATCTCAACGTCTTCGGGATTTTTATGTCTGAGAAGATGCATATTTAAACGATTTTTGCGCAAAGTTTGATAATGACACTGATCGCATTTAAATATATCACGGTCTTTGGGATTTTTATGCACAAGAAGATGCTTTTTTAATTTACCTTTCTCCAAAGTTTTATAATCGCACTGATTGCATTTAAACATATCAATATCTTCGGGACTTTTATGCCTTAAAAGATGCAACTTCAAACTTCCTTTGCGGAAAGTTTGATAATCACACTGATCGCATTTAAACATATTAACATCTTTGGGATTTTTGTGCCTGAGAAGATGCGTCTTTAAATGATCTTTCTGCAAAGTCTTGTAATCACAATGATAACATTTAAACATGTCAACATCTTCGGGATTATTATGCCTGAGATAATGTACCTTTAAACTTTTTTGTAAAAAGTTTGATAATTACACTGATCGCATTTAAACATATCAACATCTTCGGGATTTTTGTGCCTGAGAAGATGAACTTTTAAATCAAATTTTCGATAAGTTTGATAATCACACTGATCACATTTAAACATATTAACGTCTTTAGGATTTTTATGCCTAATAAGATGTAGCTTTAAACTTTCTTTGTAAACAGTTTTAAAATTACACTGATCGCATTTAAACAAATCAACGTCTTCCGGATTTTTATGCCGGAGGAAATGTCTCTTAAAATTGCTTTTTTCGGAAGTTTGATAATTACACTGATAACAATTAAACATATATACACCTTTGGGATTTTCATGCCGAAGAAGATGCATCCTTAAACTATTTTTGTGCAAAGTTTGAAAATAACAGCGATCGCATTTATACATCTCAACATCTTCGGGATTTTTATGACTGAGAAGATGCACTTTTAAACTCCATTTGTGCAAAGTTTGAAAATTACATTGATCGCATTTAAACATATCAACGTCTTCGGAATTTTTATGTCTGAGAAGATGCATCTTTAAATTGTATTTTCGAGAAGATTGATAATTACAGTGATCGCATTTAAATATCTCAAAATCTTCAGGATTTTTATGCTTAAGAACATGAGTCTTTAAGTTTGTTTTGAAGCGAGTTTGATATTTACCCTGATCGCATTTAAACATTCTAACATCTTCGTGATTTTTATTCCTGAGCAGATGACTCTTTACATTCAATTTCTGCAAAGTTTTATGATCACACTTGTTGCATTTACACATATCATCAACATCTTTGGGATTTTGCACCAAAAGATTTCTCTTTAAACTGCAATTTCCAATAGTTTGATAATCACATTGATCGGATTTAAACATATTAGTATTAAGATGTTTATGTCTGAGAGTATGTCTCTCAAAATTGTCTTTACGAAAACTTTGATAATTACACTGGTCGCATTTGAATACACATTTGTGCTTCCAGTTCTGTTTCGGCATTTCTTGATTACTATTCTCGATGATCTTCTCATTATGTTTTTCTTGACTAATCCAATTAGCCAACACCCTTAAAAGAAAAAAAATAAGTACAAGGTGTTTCTATGGTGATACTTAATAACAAAAAAATCAGTAGCTAAACATAGTTTGTTCACAATTTAAAAATCCAAATCCGAATTATCATCGTTTTATTTCTGTAACTTTACTCATATTAATATTAATTTAGCATCTACTTAAGATATTTCTTGTGCATGCTTGGATAGTCTACAAGGCCAGTAAAAAATCTATTAGTATTCAGTAGTTATAGTAGTGTGAGTACAGGGCTGTCTATTCCATTTTCATCCCATTTCATTAAGAAAATATTCAAAACACGAATTGCTGTACTTTACCAGAACCCAACAACATGGTAGTGTTACGAATTATGTTTTACAAATAACTACTACATAGAAATAATTTTATAAAAGTAGGAATACCTTGTTTCAGTTTGTTCCACATCTTCATCCTTAATATCTATTTCCTCGGTATCTATTTTCCACTCATTAAATGTGGATGGATTATTAAATCTGTAAAACAAAATATATTTAAAATTAAACAAAAAAAAATATACAGACTGTCCACGAAGGGGGTTAACAAGACGACAAATGGACCAAAAATTTAATTTTTCAAAAATGAGTCATTCTTTATCGCTTGTCAAAGTCGGTCTATATAGGGTAGCGACATTCGGCCATATTGCTTTGACGTGTTATGACGTCACATCTCCCATTTTTCGGCCATGTTGTTTAGTGCCAGAGATATACAGTTTATTGTATTAATAGAACAACCGTTTACACAACAGTTTTTAATTATTATTAGGTTGTAAATTCTTTTACTTTAAATAAAAACATTTGGAAATACATCTTTCAACAAATATCACTTTCAAAGCAATGCGCAAATTCTAGACGCCACTGGATTGATCATCAGCTTTCATTTTACCCAGTCTTGCCAACTTTTCTCCGTGGAGTGCCCTTCCTTGCGACCCCGACCTCGAACCGCCTAAAAGTTGAGGATGTGTCGCAACCTTGTAAATATAAACTAACCTTGATCGCTTCTAAGAAAAATAGAATTCACGAAGAGAAAATGTTGGAAACAGTAAACTACCTTTATTTCTCATTTTTAAGAAAATATCATTTAGAAAATTTATTTAGAATGGCATTTTGAATGACTTTATTAATGTTGCATGGGAATCAAAAATATCCATGAAACTAATTTGGTACCTCAGAAGCAGTTGGGCTGAAGTTCACTATGCTAAGAAATCTGTTTTATTATTTCAGTTCAAGATGGCGGATCGTTGTATTTGTCCGTATTGTGATCGTGAAATAAAATCGAATCAGTACGCAGTTGAGTGTAAAACCTGTTGTACCTGGATACATAAGGGTTGTTCGGGCCTTAGTAGTTCGGAATTTAATAAAATCTATTCAAATTTTGAAAATCACGGATCGCATGATTGGGATTGTAAATCTTGTCGAAAAAGTGTGGTTAAGCGTGTGTCCATGGGCGTTAGTGATGGCTCATGTAGCGCCGATCGATCAAATCCACCGTCAAGTAATGTCACGGTAAGAGTCAGTCGCTCCAACAATGGAACAGTCGAAAATACAAGTAAATCCACGTCCGACGAATCACTAAACACTTCATTTTCGGAGGTTAGAAAGCAAATGTCATCTCTGCAAAATAAAAATAACGCCACTAATAAAGATATAATTTCCTTAATTTCCCAAATGTTGGCTATTATAATCGAGCAAAAGAATGAAATCCGAGAAACTCTAAATGAACTTCGTGAAATGTCAATAGAAAAAACGAACAAAATAAACAGCTTGGAAAACGAAGTTTTTGTTCTAAAGGAAACTGTTGCAGAGCCGCGAAAATCTGATAATGTTTCGGCGGCTGATACACCAAGGGATGTCCCCTGCCAAGATTTTATTCAGGAGTTTGAAGACAGAAAGCGCAGAGCCAAAAACATCATGTTGTATAATATTGATGAGTCAAATTCTGAGGATCCCATGGATCGCAATGCCCATGATGTAGGAAAGGTAAAAAACTCTTTTCAAGATATTGTATCTGATAGCGATGTTATAAAGGTAATACGTGTAGGTAAACGTGGAGAGAAACCTAGGCCCATAAAGGCTATAATGGCAAATGACTCAATTGCCCTAAAGGTTTTAAAAAATAGATCAAAAATCTCCGTGGGTACAGTAAAAATTGGTCCAGATCAGACATACTCTCAAAGGCAACACCTCAAAGAACTTCAATCAGAACTACAGAATCGACAAAACAATGGTGAACAAAACCTCACCATTAAATATCGTAGGGGCACTCCCAAAATAGTTTCTTCTAGTGTAGGTTCCTCCTCTAAACATGGAACAAGAACAGAAAAAAACTAAATCAGACGGGTAAGGCCAATTTACATATTTACTACAAAAATGTTAGGGGAACAAGAACTAAGCTGACGGAACTGATGCTGGGCAGGTCTGAATGCGATTATGATGTAGTAGTGTTTACGGAGACCTGGTTAAACAAGGATATAGTGGATGGTGAATTGGGAATGACAAGTTACAATATCTATAGAAAGGATAGATCTGAGCTGACTAGTTGTAAACGCTGGGGCGGAGGTGTGCTAATTGCAGTGCGGACAGATTATCAATCTAATTTAATTGAGGTTGGACAAAGTAATGTTGAACAGTTGTTCGTTTCTGTTTGCCATGGATCTGAGAAGATAATAGTGGGGGCCATTTACCTGCCTCAGCCCTTAACTGTTGATGTTATTCAGGCTCATTGTTTCACTATAGATGACATACTTCAGACATGTCCGGAACGTAAGCTGTGTCTATTAGGAGATTATAATTTGCCCAAGGTTAACTGGACTAATGATGATATGGGTGTGTGCATGCCAAGTGATAATAGGGATGTGGTTAGATTGCTTAGTGAGTGTTTTGCCTATAATCAGCTTTTTCAAGTAAACAATATAACTAACGCAAATGGTGTAATGTTGGACTTGGTATTTACACATGAAAAACTTGAGTCTGTGGATATTGCCCAGGAATGTCTACTTCCATGTGATCAGCATCATCCTGCCCTTGTTATTGGTGTTCCTATTTCAGTTCGGTCTAGAGACTTACAGTATGACACTCAATATTATGATTATAAAAAAGCAAATTATGTTATGTTAAACAATTTTTACCATTTAGTTGATTGGAATAATGTATTAGGTTCCATTGAGGATGTTAATGAAGCAGTAAATATATTTTATAATCTGCTATATCAGGGAATAAGCCAGTATGTTCCTGTTAAACGTCTCAAAAATCCCAAATTTCCTCGGATGAGCTCAAAAGTAAAATTTTTGAGAAAAGATGTATCACAAAGAATATAAAAGGACTCATCTGTGGTCTCACTATGAAAAATGTTCTCGTTTAAGATCACAGTGTAAAACGTTAAAGCATAATTGTTATTTAAATTATGTTAATAATGTTGAAAATAATTTAAATAGTAATCCTAAAGAATTTTGGAATTTTTAAACTCTAAGAGGGGGGTAATAGCATTCCAAACTATATACAACTAAAAGATGTAACAGGAACAGATGGGCAAGCAATTGTAGATATTTTTAAAACACACTTTGAAAGTGTTTATAAACCGAGTGGTGACTGTGAATAATTGCCTGAGAGTGAGAGTCCTCTAAATTTACATGATTGTTCAATTTCTGTGGGTAGGGTTTTTCAATATGTTTTGGATCTGAAACAAGGTATTGGTCCTGGACCTGATGATGTGCCTCCTGGTTTACTGGTAAATTGTGTCTATTCTCTTTCGAAGCCTCTTTATTTACTCTTTAACCTATCACTTAAGAGTGGTGTTTTTCCTGAACGATGGAAACAAAGTTATATCACACCTATACATAAGAACGGAAGCTACTCTGATGCTACAAATTATAGACCAATTTCCAAACTAAGTACAATCCCAAAGCTATTTGAAAAAATTGTTTGTGATGACATTAAACACCCAATTATGTCTATTATGATTCAGGAACAGCATGGCTTTTTTGATGGCAGATCCACAACAATAAATATGTTGTTGTTTACACAGGCAGTGTTAGATGCCTTGGAGAGTGGGTGTCAAGTAGATGCTGTGTACACCGACTTTAGTAAGGCATTTGATACTGTTGATCATCATATTTTAGGGAAAAACTAGAAGCCTTTGGTTTTACTGGTACATTGCTTAAATGGTTAAAATCTTACTTGAATAATAGAAAACAATTTGTAAAAGTAAAAGGTTTTGTATCACAAGAGGTGCATGTTACATCGGGTGTCCCTCAGGGTAGTCATTTGGGTCCTTATCTCTTTAATATTTTTATTAACGATCTTAGAAAGGAAGTCCAATTCGCACAACCCCTACTTTTTGCTGACGATTTGAAATTATTTGTACCTATAAAATGCTTTCAGGATGCTATTAACTTGCAGGATGACTTAAGCAGAGTGAGTGTATGGTGTGATAGAATCAGGATGGACTTAAATGTAAAACAATGACCTTTCATCGGTCGCAGCAACCACTCACTTATATTTATGGTATAAATAGGGAGCCGTTAGAAAGGGTTAACACCATTTGTGATTTAGGTTTACACTTAGATACTAAATTAGACTTCCATATCCACTATGAACATATTGTAAACAAATCTTTAAAGTTGCTGGGTTTTGTGTGTAGAAACACTAGGGATTTCCGTAACATCAATAGTTTGAACAATATTTATAAAACTCTTGTCAGATCAAACTTAGAGTACCTTTCCTGTGTGTGGTCACCCTTTTATACAGTGCATATACAAAACATCGAGAGAGTACAGAAAAGGTACACTAGGTTTATTTCATTTAAATTTAACTTTACCCAGGAATCCTATGATGTTCGAAGACATAGACTGGTCTTGGATTCCTTGGCGGAACGTAGAATCAAGGCTAATATATTTTTTCTGTTTAAATTGATTAATGGAAACATTGATTGCCAAAGCCTTTTAAATAAAATCAATTTTCGGGTTCCGCCAAGGAACACAAGAGAACAGTACCTTTTTGCTGTAGATTATCATAGAACCAATTACGGCAGGTTTTC
>JACEGR010008676.1:0-34340 GCA_014170235.1 Listronotus bonariensis | reverse complement strand
CCATTTACTTGTCTAGGTCAAGCAAATATTATATAAAAGAATAAAAAGCAATAAGTTAGTTATCACATGTTAAACTTTGTAACAGGTAAGTACATACATACAATGAAAACTATAAAAACGAATATAACAAAAACTAGACAAATACATTTCTTTTCTTTTTAAGTAAGAGCGTATCACATAGGTGAACGGCTACAGTATCAAAATTATGTTTAGTTTATAATTTTATTATAAAAGGAGTGTACATAATACTGAGGTATTAAGTTACTTTCAATGAGGCTTTTCAAATCGCGTTACTTTCGATCGCTCAATATGAGCTTTACTTTGTACAGGCGCTTTAATCCGAAATTCTGACAACTGCGACAAATTAATTCTTTAAAATGTTCATCCTTGAAAGATTGTTCGACTTACCTGTAAGAAAGATCAATCAATTATTCGAGCATCGTAGTTCTTCTATGATATCTGTGGTAGGTTTCAATTTCTCGTGAATCACGCACAATGTTTAAAGTAAACAACTTTTTTGTCGTCTCAGCCCCGCGATCCAACGCTCCGTAATCAGATAGTTAGTTCAATTGTGACTGAACCAATCGCACTATAGGGCTAACCAGAACTAAGATGCTCGAATAATTGAGATTGATCTTCCTTACAGGTAAGTCGAACAATATTTCAATTATTCTTCGCATCTCCGTTCTTCTATGATATCTGTGGTAGATGTTGAAAGATACAATAATGCGATTAAATGCAGTGTATAATAGTATACATAATAACAAGTAACTGAACATAAAACAAATATAAATATACAAAAAAAAACATGACAGTTAAATTCTTAATTAATAAAGTTAGAAACACGTAATAGGTACATATGAACAAAACTTAGGCACATAATATAATGATATAACAACTAGTATATTATAATTATTATTCAATGTTTTATTTAATAGTATTTTAATTATGAAATTTGCAAACTCGTCTGAACTGGCCACTAAAGGTCTACTATAAAAATTTGCGAATACTGATGAACTTTTTGTCCATCCTTCAGTATTCTTTATTAAGTCTATATGTAATCCAGATCTGTACGCCGCATATATACTAGCATGCCTAACGCTATGACTAGTGAAAACAGTTGTATCTATTCCACTTTTTTGAAGAATCTCTTTTATCCACCTACTTATTGTCTGGAAGCAGGGTGATGTGGTTTTTTATACGTTAAAATTGGGTAACCATTGTTTTCTCTATAACTCTTTGTTATAGATATATAATAAAGTAGCGTCTTTGCCACACATAATTCCGGTTTCTTAATAAAGTATGGAAATACTAAAAAGGCTGTGATTTTTTGCTTGCCGACGTTTTGATTTTTTCTGCAATTTTGTTCTTAATTTTTCCTGTTTGTATATTATATTTACGATATAGTTTGTACCCTACTAGCAGACGTTAAGGCTAGTAAAGGTATCAGCTTTAAAGTGACATCTTTTAAAGTATGATTTTTTAGTGGATAAATATTTTTTAAATAAAGTAATACTGGGTTGGGGTCCCAAGTTGCAGAATATTTTGGAGTAGGTGGTTTTTATTATAAACACCTTTAAAGAACCTTTTGCGATATTTTCGTCAAATGGATTAACTTTTAATATTGACGCTAGTGATGATTAATATGTATTTATAGAAGAATAACAGAGATTTTTATTACAGCAATTTGATAGGAATTGTAACACTAAATTAATGTCATAAATATAGGGGTCTTTTTTATGTTCTAAACAGTAATTCCACCACTTTTTGTAACAACTTGAATATTGTTTTATAGTTTTTTTCTCCGATTGACTCCATCATGATAGGAATAACGAAGTCGGCTATGCCTCTTTTGTGGAATGAATGCCAGATAATCTGCCTGCCAACAGGAAAAGTGTCTTGTGTAATGGATGTTTTTTCCTGTAAGGAGAACATATTAGGTAATCGTGCGGAGGAAAAATTAATGGTTCTTCTATTATTAATTTACGAAAAGACGGATACCATGACTGAGAGGGCCAATCTGGAACAACTAAGATTTCTGTAGCTTTATTTGCTTCATTGTTTTTTAATAACTTTGTGTATACTGAAAAAGGGTGAAAAAGCGTGGAAATTTATGTTTTCCCAGTCAGTTGTAAAAGGGTCAACTAATATGGCAGCAGGATCTGGTCTCCATGAAAAATAATTATTACATTTTTTATTAAGTTTGGATGCAAATAAGTCTACCTGTGGTTTGCCAAAATTATCGACTATTTACTTAAAGACGTCCGAATTAAATTCATAATCGGTTTCGGTTGATATTGTTTCTGATAAGCTATCTGCCTCTACGTTATCTTTTGTATTTATGTATGATGCATAAATAAAAATAGACTTTATTTCACAATAATCCCAAATTTTTTGTGTAATTCTATTTAGTTGTTTAAATTTTATGCTACCATTCTATTAATCGTTGCAATTGCTGTTATATTGTCAAGTCTTTAAAGAATATTACAATTGTGAACATGTTTTGATACTGTAAAAAGCAGCCTTTAATTCAAGATAATTAATGGGTTTTTGCAATCAGCTTTGTTCTAACACCCATTTGCTTTTTTCCCATTGCAGTAGGCCCCCAACCATTTATGGATACGTCTGGAAAAATTTCTAAAATGAATTTTCTTGGTAAAATAGATTTTCCCGCATTAGCAATTTATTTAACCACCAATTAATTTCTTTTGTTAATTGAGAAGAAATAATCATTTTTTATTGTAGTTTATATTATTGTAACGTAAATTTTTAATTTTCACGATCTCAAAAGGCTTTGTGTGGAACCAGCCGTAATTTATGGCTGGTGATATAGACACTAGTTTACCAACAAGCGATGCAAAAGCTCTTATTTTTAATACTTTTTTATTTTTAATTTTTTCCAATAACTTTGCGGTGTCTAAGATTTTGTTTTCTGGCAAATTTATTGTCATGTTATGAGAATCAAAGTATAACCTAAAAACTAAAGGTTTTTAGTGGGCAGAAGGACGCTCTTTTCGCAATTTATTACCAAACCAAGTGAGTTTATTAAAGTAACAACCATTTTTAGACTTGTTTTACATTGTTCGTATGTTTTTCCAATAATTATTATATCATCCAAATATACTAATATCCCACAACCCAAAGATCTGAGATGTCTAGCGACAGTTTTGTGAAAATAAAATGGGCCATATTAATACCAAAAAGAAGGCAGTTAAATTGATATAATTGGTTCTTAAATTTAAACCTTACAAACTTTTTATAGCTTTCATGGATTGGCAATAGAAAATAGGCATCTTTTAAGTCTAATTTAGCCACGTAACAATCTCTTGTTATTAATTTTATTTCTGTCCTATAATTCACAAGTTTAAAATATTTTGTAGGTATAAACTCATTTAACCTTTTCAAATTTAAAATAAAACGGTTTTTCCCAATAGGGTTTTTAATTAAAAAATAGGATGATAAAAATTGATTTTTCGAATGTCTACATTTCGTAATTGCCCCTTTTGAGTAATTTAGTAATTTCCTTCTCATATGATTTTTGATCGGCATTTTGTACATTTTTATGAGGAACTTTTATCCGAATTGGTTTAATGCGAAAAGGTATTTTAATTTCACAAATCCAGTTTTAAACTTTTATGGTACCTCTACTTGTAGTGTGATGTTCTCCACTGACGGCGGTAATGATATTGGAGTCTATTTTCCTTTTTCATTTTGGTATTAAACACATGGAGTTTAAAGTTTAAATCCTCAATAAAACAATCAGCTATTTTTTCTGACTGCTGATATGTCGCTTTAATAGGTTTATTTTTTATATTATCGCCAGCTTTCTTCATTGCTTGGCAAGCATTTATTTTATCCAGGAAACTGGTTCCAAAAAGGTATTCATCGATGTTACTTTTTTGAGCGGCAACTCGGCTATCCTGGTTTGTGGAAGGATTTACTTCCCATTTTTTTTTACTGATAAGGCATAATGTACAGTCGAAAAAAGGACAGACGCATCCGACAGCTTTTGTACCAACATATCATCAGCCATATTGGAAGAAGTACCAGGTAATCTATCCGTTAAACTTGCCCCAATAATTGTTAAGCCGGCTCCCAGTTGTGTCTAAAGGTTTGTAAAAAATTTATTATTTTTTGAAGCCTGAAGTGATAATATGGATTTTATCTCTTCGTTCATTTTTGGTGCTTGCAAAGATGAACAATTTACTGGTATAGGATATTTAAGTAGTAATTATTTTCTAGTATCTGTTGAAATCCCTTTTTGTCAAATAATTTGACCATCGTACAACTAATTCCTCGTGTAACGGTGATCCTTTTTAACTTGATCACCAGGATTCTCGCCCAAAAGATCGATCATTTTTTGGTTTTCAACGCTTATTTGCTCGGTTGCCGCTGATGTGCTAGCAGCTGCATCATTTCGATTTTGCGGAAGGTCTTCGTTTGAACTTTCGCTCGAGTTGCAGCATGAATCTGAAAGGACGAATGACCGCTGTTAATATGATGTCTTGCACATAATAATATTAATAATTGTAATATTTAATGTAGATATAACAAAGAAAAAGGTTCTGGGCTTCGTAGTCCAGATAACTGCTACCAGGTTTCTGATAAATCATAAATAAATTTAAATTTAATTTTTTGTATTGTGGATGTACGAAAATATACCAAAAGACATAATTTGAGGCAAATTGTTACGTTGTTTCTCCGCTGACCAGCTGCTTCAGCTTCACAACTTCCCCCTCCTAGACCGCGGTAAAGTAACAATGTGCTTCCAGTAACTCAAGACGGCGTGGGGATACTTAGGGCGCCACTTACTTAACAATAACAACCGCAAACCTAAGTTAGAAGGTCCTCAGATGTCCCTGAAAGTCTAAGAAGGAATAGCCTTGTGAAGTAAGAAAAACCACAAAATTGAAGCAAGCTCTAAATTTATTTAAAATAGTTTGTTTTTCTTGTGCTTGTCTTATATTGTTATAAAAAAATAATTAAATATTAAAAACAGTTAATCAGGATTTGATTAGAAATTATTATTACTAACCATTTAGTCAACAGAACAATAATATCACAATGTAATAAAACGAGGTTTCTTGTTGAAGGTTGTGCAGCGACTGCTTTATTTTTAAATATCACAATTTTACGATTAGTTACAAAATTTCACGTCATTTCTGTAATGACAGTTCAACTTCAACAGTCAGCTTTTGTAGCCAACTTCACTTTAGTCTTTGTGCACCTATTCTTAAAATAACTAACACAACTGGGAGTCGATTCACATCACATCCTTCCTTTTAAATTATTTTTTAAACTCTAAAAACACTAACAAAATTTTAAAATTTAATCTTTACACTAATAATTTTTTATAGGTTTCAGTCGCGCACTTCTTAAATCTAATATCACATTACTTTCTTTAATCTAGATTTTTACCATTTTTTGCCTTACAACTAATATCACAAAAATCACCGTTTTGATTTACATTTAAGACCATTACACTTTTATTTTTACATAGACTATTGGTATACACCTAATAAAAGTTTTTTGCAGACAGCTCTGTAGTTTAATTTTATATCTATTTACCTTTATCCCCTTTTTGTAAAAGTTAAATGCAAAAATTTTAGAAATTTATTTTTAGGTAACGAAGATTCATTATTAAGTAAGTATTTGAATTTTACTGTAAAAATATGAAATCCGAAAATTAATTTTCAAATTATGTTGACAAATAAGATTTTTTTTTTTTTTTTTTTTTTTTTTTTTTTTTTTGTAAATTTCAATGTTTATATTAAAATTTTATTTAATAAAATGTTAATTAATAAAATATGCGTTTTTATTGATTAGATTAGGGACCAGTCTTTGTAAAAGGCTACTTTCGGATATAAAAAGATGTAATATGTTATTATTATGTAATAATATCGTTTTCAAGTTGAAAAACTAGAGACTAGTTAACCTAAAAAATCTTATTTATAACGAGAAAGTCTTTTAACCACTCTTCCACATTTAGTTTGGAAATTTTGTGGTACTAAAGTGCAACTACCACTAGAAATTGAACTGTCAGATTGTTGTCCTTTACTTGAACTGTCACTACCTAATCTATTTACACTTGTTTTATTTATGTCGTTAGAAAAGCTATTGAAACTATTTACATCACTGTTCTCGAAAGATTTGTCACTATTTAAACTACTAGATAAGCTATTATAGCTTGAGCTGCTGCTAAACTTGTCAAAATTTGATGAAGAGTTTTTAGGTGAGTCGCTACACAAAAACTCTTCATTTTGTGGCTTATTGCTACAACCAGAGACCCCATTTTCTGTTATAAACCCCCCAAAATCTGATACCTCCGAACGAACCAACGAACTACCAGCCGAAGAATCAGAACAATTAATTTTTGGAACTTCTATCAAACTTTCAGTCTGAGCAAAACTTTGAAACATTTCTTTAGAGAATTTTTGAGCAAAATTTGAAGAAGATTGAGCTTTTTGATAAAAAGAACTAGAAGAATGAAAATTCTGAGAAGAACCAGGTAGAACAACAGGCTGATAATCCTGCTCTACAGGATGTTTTTGTTTGATGTTATTTAAAGGTCTTATGTATATTCTATTTCTTACAAAAATTCTACCATCCTGCAGTAAAACTTTATAGACTCTGTTTTCCCTCTTTGATAAAATTCTACCCCGCAGCCATTTTGTTTTTGGTTTTATTTGAATCCAAACTTCTGCATTATTTGATAACTCACTTAAATGTTTTGTGCCCCTTTCATCAAAATAATGTTTTTGTTTTAATTGTTTCTTATCTAAAAAGTTGTCAAACTGACCTTTATTGTATAGAAAAGGTTCAAAATTTCTGTTCAATTGAGGTGAAGTTGATTTTAAGTTTCTGCACATCAAAATGTTGGCTGGCGAGTAAATTCCATCAATAGAAGTGTTACGTAAGTCGAGCAGTGCCAGATAGGGATCTTTTCCGTCTTCTCTACACTTTAAAAGTGTTTGTTTGACTGTTTGCACCATCCTTTCCACTTGTCCATTACTTTGTGGATAGGTGGGCGATGAAAAAATATGTTTAAAACCATAATCATTTGAAATTTTTTTTAAAATCAAACTAGAAAACTGTGGGCTACCATCTGAAATGCAAATTGATGGTATTCCAAATCTTGCAAAAATGCTTTTTAATATTTTTATGACATTTTGACTTGTCAAATCCCCATTTAGATTAACTGCTTCGACATACTTAGAATAATAATCAACTAAAATTAAATATGACTCATTATAAAGTTCAAATAAATCTATGCCAACCTTATAGAAAGGAATTTTTACAATGTCATGAGAGACCATGGGTTCCGAGCTATTTGATTTTCTGTGTGATTGACATATATGACAGGAACTAATCAAATCCTGAATCTGTTTGTTCATTCCTAACCAAAAAATGAAAGATTCGCTTCATAAATAGTTTTATTGATGCCGAGATGACTATAGTGCAACTTTTCCAAAATGTACTGTCTAAAGCTTTTTGGTACAATTAGTTTTTGGCTTTTAAAAATTAGATTATCCATAATATTGATCTCCTCACGAAATCTATAATAAAATTTTAGTTCTGAAGGAACTTTTAAATATGTCTGAGGCCAACCCTTCTCAACATACTTTTTTAAAATAGAAAGTTCTGAATCAGTTTCTGTTACTTGTTTTAACTTTTCCCTAATTTCTGGAGTGGTATTAAGCTGCATTGAAATTAAGCAAACTTGAGCCTCAATCTCTAAATCTAGATTTTCGTTGAATGTTTGGTTTTCAAAAGCTCTTATTAGTTTTTTGCCTGGTTTATACACAAGTTGGAAATCATACTTTCTCAGCTGAACAAGCATTCTCTGTAATCTTGCAGGACAAGAATTAAGCGGTTTTTGAATTATAGAAACTAAAGGTGAATGGTCTGTTTCTACAATAAAAGGCTTACCAAAAACATACTGTTCAAAATGAGTAACTCCAAAAAACACTGTCAAAAGTTCCTTTTCAATCTGACTATAACGTTGTTGTGTTTCAGTTAGACTTTTCGATGCATATGCACAAGGCATATCTTCTTGTAACAAGACTGCTGCCATGCCATTTTGGCTAGAGTCAACAGAAATTGTTGTTGTTTTATTAATGTCAAAAAACTTTAAACAAGGACTCCTGCAAGCCAAATTTTTTAAATCCAAAAACTTTGTTGCTGTTCAGGACCCCATAAAAAAGCAGAACCTTTTTTAATAAACTTCTAAAGGATACGTTTTTTCTGAAAGATTAGGAATAAATTTGCAAACATAAGTGATATAACCTAAAAATCATTGAATGTCATTTTTTTTGAGGAACAGGCATATTTTTTATTGCTTCTATTTTTGAATTATCAACAGAAATACCCTTTTTACTTATGATATGACCCA
Source organism: Listronotus bonariensis (assembly GCA_014170235.1). Lineage (NCBI taxonomy): Eukaryota > Metazoa > Arthropoda > Insecta > Coleoptera > Curculionidae > Listronotus > Listronotus bonariensis. The sequence continues at coordinate 25,948 of JACEGR010008676.1, read as the reverse complement.
TGTACTTAACTTTATTAACAAATATTTTACATTTTTGTTTATTAAAACGGATGTTATATTTAGCTGCTTGTTGCAAAACTTAAAGTAGAATCTGATTGTGTTGCTCGATAGTGTCAGCAAACAAAATTATGTCATCTACAAAAATAGCTACCCCTTCGATGTCACCGAAGATCTCATTCATGCGCTCTTGAAATACCTCTGGACTACTTGTCAACCCATATGGTAACCCAAGAAATCTATACCTACCAAACTCGGTTGCAAAAGTGCATAGTTTAGAACTCTGTTCATCCAATTTTACTTGCAAAACCCCTGCGTTGCATCTAGGGTAGAGAAATATTTAGCGCCTGAAAACTTTGCAAATAATTCTGATGCCGTTGGCAAATGCATGATATGTCTCAACAACTACTCGATTTAAAAAAATCGGGTCCAAACAGAGCCTTAAATCTCCATTAGGCTTACGAACTAGAACATATGGATTAACCCATTCCGAACTTTCAAATGTTCTTTGTATAATTTTTTGTTTTTCAAGTGTGTCTAAAGTTTCTTTAAATTTATCTCTAATTGCAAAAGGTACCTTTCTAGGAGGAATTATTACTGGTTTTGAGTCTGGTTTTAAATCAATATGATAAGGTTTATCTATGCATCCAATACCAGAAAATAAAAAATCAAAACGTTTTAAAATTTTATGTGCTGCGTTACAGTCATCCAGGCTACCACTAAAAACATATGACGATGTCATATTCTCAGATTGAGCATTAATAACCTCTACTTTTCTTATTAAATCTAAAGAAATACAACTTTTCAAACCCAGTAACGGAAAACAATTAATTTGTACTACATAAAATAATATTTTATAGTTTACATTTTTGTGAAAACATTTTAAATAGCAAACTCCTATTACTGGTAATTGATGTTTTGAATAAGAAGTAAGTTTAACATTAGTTTTTTCTATATTATTTAAATCAAATTTCATCTTTTCCAAACAACTTACAGGTATTACATTACACATCGCTCCAGTGTCAATTTTGAAGGTTATGTCAGTACCCTCAACTTCCAGCTTCTGAACCCATGAACTCCCGCTGCCACTGCAATCATCCACTCTATCTGCCCCGACCATATCTATAAAACAAAAATCACCAGCAGAATTCTGTTGTGATTGAAAACTGAAATTTTGCACATCATTCTCAACATCTCTCACAACATGAACTTGTTTTTTATATTTATTATGTGCAAATCTATTAGAATTTTGAAAATTATTATTTCTATTAAAGCCAGTATTCTTAAAATTATTTTGAAAATTAATTTTGTTATTTGAACTTTGACAAATTGAAGAAAAATAATGAAGTTTTTGACATATCGTCGGTCCAGTGCCAAAACCATGAATGTGCAAAATCGTGATTCCGAAATAATAGCGTTTTAAAGTTTCAGTTTGCTGTGAAAAATCAGTTTTTGAACGTATCTATCTAATTTTTTGTACTTATAATTTATACGTAAACAGTTCAAAACCTGCCTTTTAATTTTTTTCGTTTCTAGTAATTTTTTTGAAAATATCACATTCGTGGATTTGGTCCTTATTTTTACAAAACCAAATTAGCGAATGTACCACATTCAGATAAGCTTATGTTTCTATTGCAATGCCAAAAACCCGAATGTGTCACATTCACTGGACACGCGTAGTTTTTATAAAATATTATATTAATTTTTAATTATATAATGACAGTGCACAATTAAAATAAATGTATAGGTAGTTAGGCTAGGTTTAAGAAAATAAACAAGAACATATTTTTAATTGTTTAATTATGATAATATTAATTATTGTAACAAAAATCAGTCAAACACGTCAAAAATATAGAGTTATAACTTAAAAGGTAGTATTTAACAATCTTCCTCTGCATCGCTATTTAAACATTCTTCATCACCATCAGGTTCAGGTAATCTGTCTCTGACTTTATCACTGACCTTCAGAGAATTATAAAATGGATGATAAATTTTTGGTATAGTTAAATCGCTACACATTTTCTGTAGATCTTGAAACTTCGCAGCATTAATTGGTAACTCATCGCTGTAAGCTTTATTTAACTGTACCTTTTTTGGTCTTCCTTTAGACTTAGTTATATTTGCAACTTTGAATTCATCGTTATAATTAAATTTGTAAAGTACTTTTCTTTGATCAGCTTTGAGATACCGAATCCAAAAAACTTTACGCCAGGGAATTTGGCTCAGGCTAAATGATTGAACGCCAAAAGTTTTAAAGTCTAAAAAATCTTCATGTGTTAAATTTTTCACTACAAAAGGTCGTGGTTTTACACGAGCGCTTCTGATGATTTGCGCCCAGCCTTCAGAAGAATATACAGGTACATATTTAGATTTTTGTTCAATTTTTGCATGTATAGAGTCGCACTCCATCTCTGTGTGGCCGGTCTCAAAAAATCTGTGATCAATTTGAATCAAATTAGGGTGAACTGAAAAAACCTCAAGGCACATAGCAGCAAAAATGCAATTTTTTTGTTGACCCCCGCATCCATCAGACATCATTCGAACTTCTTTGATGTTCGGATGAGCTAGCAAGTAATCGCGAACGCAAGAAGCTATTTCGACTGCGCCTCTTTTCCCCTGAGTTTCCTCCCACAGATAACAATCTACATCTTGATTTGCTAAGTTATAGAATGTTAAGTTGTAGATAGCTAACTTTCTTAAATAGAATATTTGGCCAGCTGGACCTTTGGGCGTAGTAAGTACAGACTGAAGATCAAAATTAAAAGACAGTACTTCTGGATTTTCTTTTGCTGTTTGTTTGTCATTATCGCGAGCTTCACGGGCAAGTGTTTTTCGCGCCAAGTGTTGTTGGAAGCTATCTTCACGGTCTTTTTTCTCAGATTCTGTCATATTCTTCTGAGCTAAACATTGTTTGCATTGATCCTTTTTTGGACGAAAGAATCCTAAATTGTATTCACTAAAAACCAGTCTGTATTTCTCTAAGCAAACTGGTTTTATTTTTTTTTCCATGCACATAGTTTTATAAAATCTATGCATAATTGAAATATTTAGAGTCGCATCTAAATACTTTTTGTCTGTGGAGGATCTACAATAGTGTGATTCTACTGCCGGGAATGACAGAATGTGATCCCGAATCAATTTATCATCGTGATCTCTGAGCTTGTTAAATGGAGCGTGTTTACCACGCAAATCTCGCCCAATCACCCCACTAGAAGATCGTTTTTGACATGCTGTGCGTATAAATGAATCAGTGACATTCAGAGTTGCCATAAAGAACTCACGACAGACTTTTCTTTTCTGGCCATCAACAGTCAACGTATACTCATAAGTGAAACTTCTTCTAGAATGTTCGATTTTTCTGGTTACTCTGTTCTTAAACCTTTGTTCGACGTGATTTATAACGAAAACTCTTTGATCATCTAGGGATGGCAGTTTGCGAAACTGGTTGTAAATTTCTCGACGGTTTTCTTCTTTTACAAACGTGATGCATTTATGGTTTTGTTTTACTAAACATGGTGGTGGTAATAAAGGGCGTGCGGCTTTCGTTATGTTTTTTGAACCGATGTATGACTCGCCTCTGCGTCTTTTGTCCTTTCTTATATTTTTCTTCCACATCGACTCATTTCTTGTCTTTTTTAAGGGATGTCCTTAAAAATAAATAATACACTTGAGAAATTAACTTCTACATATTTCTGAGACTTACCGGGTTGATTTGTTTGTCGGTTTCCAGTAGTAGAATCTGAAGAACTTGAAGAGGTTGAACACGTTGAGCAACTCGAAGAACAGCTGGAACTATCAGAACCCTCTTCTGGGTCGTAATTATCTGATGAAGACGCATTATCTACAAGTGTTGAAAATTGTTGTGACTCTCCAGTGATTGATGGTTCAATTTCATTAGGAAGATTCTCCACATCATCGCACTGGATTTCATCTAAAAAAAGAGAGAATTAGAGAATTTTAAAAGTATTTTAGCTACCGATCTACCGACCAATATTTATTTGATAAAATTCGATAGCTAGTACCTACCTTGTGCTATAACCGATGGTATAACATTGGTGTTTTGTTCCATTCCAGAGGGCTGATTATTTTTGTCAAGCTCTTCACTAATGTCATTAAAGGCGACATTATCTAAAAATCATGCTAATATTAATTTGAAAGATTCTTCATTAAACCAACTATTACCTGGCTTATTTTCAGTTGGATAAGTTGTGTCAAATAACGGCGAAGCTTCACTTGGCTGTAAAAATAAAAATTTCAAACTTTATTAAGGTTACAAAAATTATTAAGTTGTTTTACTTCATTGCTATGTCTTACCTCATTTTTTTGTTAGAAATGACCTCCGTAGTTTCCGGGACATTATCTAAAAAAAAATAAAAATCAAGGTAATATTTATTTGAAAAGTTAATTATTAAACTATCTATTACCTGGAATATTTTCAGAAGAATAAGTAGACGCAGCTTCACTAAGCTATAAAAACAAATTTAATTAAAGAAAAAATAAATAAATTGACTAAGTAAACGTTTTACCTTTTTCTTTTTATTAGAAGTACCAATTGTACTCTTTGATTGGCTAGCCAATTCCAACATCCTTTTTGTTCTAGATGACATTCTCCAAAACTATAGTATTCACTAATTTTAAGCGCAAGAAAAGATAACGTATCGTAACAAATAACTGCGTTTTGTATCACAGTGTTACAAGATTTAAAGCAATAATAGGTTCTAAATTTTCTAGAGGCGAAATCAGGAAAATGTCACATTAACCGTCAAAATGACAAAATTACGAAAGTGTCACACTCAGATTATTTGTAGAAAGGTATGCAAAGATAAAAACACTAAACAGTCACATTCAGGAAAGTAGTAGCACGTTTCACAAAACCAAATACACGAAACTGTTACATTCAGGTTATTCTTGTCAATGTTTACAAGGCCGAATTCACGAATGTACCACTTCCGATTTAATTGTGTCCATATTCGCAACGCCAAAAACACGAAACTTGCACATTGGGTACTTTGCCGTTGTACGGTCGTAAGCAAACTAACTTACGTGAATTATGAAATCTGCCCCCACCATAATTTATGACGCGTAAACAGATTCGCGACTTTGGCATACGAACAAAGCTTTCTTAATTAGTAAATTGGTGCACATAGGTCAAATTGACCAATTTTGCACATTCATGGTTTTGGCATTGGACCGACGATTTGTTACAAGTTCTACCAAATGCAGGACATTTTCTTACAGGATGTACAAGATTACAATTTTTACATTTAAAATTACCATTATTTTGAAAATTTGAAACCTTTTTTAAAGTGAAATTTGAAGATCTTGAAGGTCTAGAAGTTCTATTCTGATGTGTTCTAACTACTTCTACATTTTGATGAAAATTTGACCTACCATTTGTTATCTCCGTGTTCCTAGTTTGTGCTTGTTCCACTGATAAACACAAATCAATGGCCTCTTGAAGTCGATCTACGTTAGCTTCAAGTAATTTTTGTCGCAGGACATCATTCCGCAGACCACAAATCATGATATCTTTGATCAAACTCTCTCGGAGATCTCCTAACTCACAGTTTAATGACAAGGTTTTTAGTTCACATACATATTGTTCTAGGCTTTGCCCCAAATTCTGCTTACAAGTTAAAAATTTATTCCTTTCATAAGTCAGATTCTTTTTTGGCGAAAAATATTTGTCAAATTCATTAATTAAAACGTCAAATTTATCTTTATCTGCCTCATCAAATTGAAATGTATTAAAAATTCTAAGGCCCTCATCCGCCATTAATGTTAAAAGTTGGGCACACTTGGTTTTATCCTCTTTTTGACTAATTCGGTGGCTACTAAATAGTTCACAAACCTTTGTTTCCAGAACCTCCAGTGTTCAGACACGTTTCCGCTGAAAACCATTGGCGGGATGCCTTGAAAATTCATGCTGCCGGGCTCTATGGACCTCAGGATATATCAGAAAACAGCCGGAACCAGTTTTGGCTTCTCTTCGATGAAGAAAATTGGGTAAACTTCTCAAAAATTGAAAATTTTTCTTACTACCACCTGGCCAACGTGGCAGATTTTTTTGGTTGGGTTTTATGCCGTTGGCGGGAACTGCTACTGCGCCATGTAATAAAACGAGGTTTCTTGCTGAAGGTTGTGCAGCGACTGATTTATTTTTAAATATCACAATTTTACAATTAGTTACAAAATTCCACGTCATTTCTGTAATGACAGTTCAACAGCCCGTCAGCTTTTGTAGCCAACTTCACTTTAGTCTTTGTGCACCTATTCTTGAAATAACTAACACAACTGGGAGTCGATTCACATCACACACAATGCTTTTAAATTATAAAACAGATAAACCTGTTAAGCGGTTTCAAAAAAATGCGATAGCATAAAATTAAATAAGTAATTAACCTAAAAGTAAAAAAATAGAAACGTTTATAGGACCCCCTTCTTTACCCAACGTGTACACGCAGAGCTCACAACTGGGAAGTAAATAATCATACGCTTATATAGCCAATAAGCTAAGCCGCTAACAAGTACCGCTACATAACCAAATCATTAAATAATCAGTAAAACAATGTCAATAACAAACGTAATAAGGTGACCAAATATTCAAATTAAAGATTAAAGTTATCAGTATTTAAAAAGAAAATTCAATGATAATAAAAAAAAATAAAGGTACTTAGGGAACAGGGTGCCTATATAAGTAGAACGAGTAATGTTTTACACAAATAAGTATTGATTGTAAATTAAGATTTAAAAGAAAATTAATGAAAAGAATATTAATTACAGAAAATTTGTGAAACTATTTATAAGAAGCTAAAATTTAATTAAAGGTAAATTAATTCACACCCAAGTCCCTTATTACAATAGTTCGACCTTACTTGAGAAATTTTTATCTAGGTTCTATGTAAATACAGCAGGTTGGTACTTCCTCGCTTCTAATGGCTATTGGTCAAGGTGGTAAAATTACACTCTAACGGGAAACAGTTGGGAACAATCAGGGAAAATGAACCATAAACTCCAATCAACTTTTCAACTTTAACCAAAAAGTTTCTGAGGTCCTGGATACTCCAAGGATCCAAAATTCAACGGGTAACAAAAAAACCCTAAAGAAAAACCATTCTTTAGTTTAAAATCACAGGAGCTTTATTACACGAGGACTGGCTAACTTGTATTACTATTAATGATATTCGGCTAGATTAAAAATCACAGTTTTACTTTACTAGACTTATAAGAATGTTAAAAAAACTTTACGATGAGCATCATAATGTATACTGCTAAAACCGTTTATGAAAGTATCAAAATGCCAAAACTGACCAGGTATTTTATCCGGGTTATAAGTATTCGATATAGTTTAAAGGTATTTTTTCTCTTTTTAAGGAAATACTAAATCTGACTAATAAAAACTGATTTATTTATTTAAACATATACATATTAAAGCGAAGATAGTATGCAGCTCGGAGAATAATTAGGTCTATATGTTTGAAAGTATGTTGGCTTAAAAATCAGTATGTTGCTCTTTAAAATATAAGTAAGTACCATACTAAATAATAAAAACGTATAATAATTTAATTTAAACAGAAAAAGTTAGCCATAACCTCACTATTAAAGCATGTGCACTGAACTCAAAATTTTTTTAAAAAGATATGTATAAAATCATCTCCTTACCTATGTGTCTAGGGTTTTTAAGAAATTAACGTTTTGGTGTTAAAACAAATCGTTACAACTAGATGTGCCCCCTTCTTTCAACAAGCTCCAAAAAAAAACATATAGGGTGATTTCGCCAGTAGTCGGACAGTTTTCCTAAATTCTGACTTTAACCGATTGTAAAAATTATCTTCTAGAGTGAAAATAATTGGAGTGCATAGAATACATGGTTTAGGGTATTTACTTTCTTTTCATTATATATATTTTAAATTTGATTTGAAAATACATTTTTTAGCTTTGATTATATAGTAAAATATAATTTTTGCTAGTAGTCGGACAATTTAGCCCAGTAGTCGGTCAAGGGATGTCCGGTAGTCGGACGGCTTATGATTGGTTGGTTTGAAACAGACACGTACTAATCAAAATTTTATTATAAGGCGAGCCTGTTCTACAAAATCATTATTGCCCATAAAAAAATTAAGGTTTTTTATTAATAATAGGTAAATAAAATATCAATTATATTATCATAGGCTATATTAATACAAAGAACATATACTAGCTTTGACAACTTAAGGCCACATAACCAATATTTTAAATAAAATAAATCAAAACACAACACTTGGGTAATTAAATTAGGAATTAAAATATAATAAGTAGAAAAACTGTCTAAACAAGTACAAAAACATATATCTCTAAGTACAGTACTCGCAAATAAAATCCATATTTGCAACATCTGCGTAATTAAGTTTAATATATTTGGTACACCCTAAATGGAACCACCTGGGACACATATCGCAACCTACATTTTTATTATTTTCTTCATCGATATCGCTATTCAGTTCTTTACAACATACACCACATTCTTGTTTGTTTGGTTGAACATTTTCATCAACTTTTATCAAAATCTTTTTCTTCTTTCCCTTCAAGGTCTCCTTTTTTGTAAAATAATCTGGTCTCTTTCTCTTCTTCGTAATTTTTAGTTCTTTTTCCTTTTCTTTGTGTTCATAATGCTTTCTCCAAGCTTCTAATGATATAGCACTTGGTAATTTAGGTTGGGTTACTTTTAAACTTTTTTCTATTGGTTTAGGATAAATCAGATGTTTTTCAAATCCTGTGCATAGTTGCAAGTTTTTTTCTCTTTGTAAAGTATAATTATTTTCATTTTTTTGTTTTAAAGTGTTAACCATTTCTGTTTTTGTAATTCTTCGGAGAGAACACTTAAAGATTCTTCACCATTATTATAAGTTAACTCTTGTGTTATGTTAGGTAGTTCAATTTGAAAAGTAGTATGTTCTCTGAATTCAATCTCTTCATTTTTTTGTTTTAAATGGTTATCCTTTTCTATTTCGAATCCTTTTTTATATGTGTGCTTCTTAAGGCTTTTTCACCATCGTTATAACTTAAGTCTTGAGATGTAATACTCTTATTTAGAAAATCATGGTTTTGATGTGGTTCCATTTGTTCTGTGCCAGTGTTATTATAAATTTGAAATATTTCATTTTTGGTTTGACTTGAAGACGTTTTTTTGGAAACAGCACTTGATTCAATTTTCTGTTCAGGCTTTGGAAAATTATTCCCTAAATATGTTATATTTTCTTGGGGCAGGATCAACTGTTCTTCAAAAAACTTTTTGATGGTGCTGGCTGATTTTCGTCTGTCTCCAATAATGCAGGTGTTAAAACCCCATCTGGTTTTACTATGTAATCACGAAAACCAGACTCAGAGTGTTTTTTATAATTTTTTATTTCCTCTTCCGCCACATCTGTGAGTTGTAAAGAATTAATAAGATCTATTACAATTTTACTTTCAACTTCTCTTTCTATCAATTTTGGGGTTAGATGGGCAATAATTTTCTTCGCGGCAACTATTTCATGATTATCAAAAGTTACTGCTTTTCCTGTGCATTCTGTTAAGTTAGTAGAGTCTCTAAACAGTTTTGCACGCATTTAGAATAATTTGCAGCATCAGGTTAAATGGATACAACCCGCATGTTGTCCGGGTTTTTGAACTTGATTCACAATTGGTTTGTGTTTATCAGTGGAACAAGCACAAACTAGGAACACGGAGATAACAAATGGTAGGTCAAATTTTCATCAAAATGTAGAAGTAGTTAGAACACATCAGAATAGAACTTCTAGACCTTCAAGATCTTCAAATTTCACTTTAAAAAAGGTTTCAAATTTTCAAAATAATGGTAATTTTAAATGTAAAAATTGTAATCTTGTACATCCTGTAAGAAAATGTCCTGCATTTGGTAGAACTTGTAACAAATCGTCGGTCCAATGCCAAAACCATGAATGTGCAAAATTGGTCAATTTGACCTATGTGCACCAATTTACTAATTAAGAAAGCTTTGTTCGTATGCCAAAGTCGCGAATCTGTTTACGCGTCATAAATTATGGTGGGGGCAGATTTCATAATTCACGTAAGTTAGTTTGCTTACGACCGTACAACGGCAAAGTACCCAATGTGCAAGTTTCGTGTTTTTGGCGTTGCGAATATGGACACAATTAAATCGGAAGTGGTACATTCGTGAATTCGGCCTTGTAAACATTGACAAGAATAACCTGAATGTAACAGTTTCGTGTATTTGGTTTTGTGAAACGTGCTACTACTTTCCTGAATGTGACTGTTTAGTGTTTTTATCTTTGCATACCTTTCTACAAATAATCTGAGTGTGACACTTTCGTAATTTTGTCATTTTGACGGTTAATGTGACATTTTCCTGATTTCGCCTCTAGAAAATTTAGAACCTATTATTGCTTTAAATCTTGTAACACTGTGATACAAAACGCAGTTATTTGTTACGATACGTTATCTTTTCTTGCGCTTAAAATTAGTGAATACTATAGTTTTGGAGAATGTCATCTAGAACAAAAAGGATGTTGGAATTGGCTAGCCAATCAAAGAGTACAATTGGTACTTCTAATAAAAAGAAAAAGGTAAAACGTTTACTTAGTCAATTTATTTATTTTTTCTTTAATTAAATTTGTTTTTTATAGCTTAGTGAAGCTGCGTCTACTTATTCTTCTGAAAATATTCCAGGTAATAGATAGTTTAATAATTAACTTTTCAAATAAATATTACCTTGATTTTTTATTTTTTTTTAGATAATGTCCCGGAAACTACGGAGGTCATTTCTAACAAAAAAATGAGGTAAGGCATAGCAATGAAGTAAAACAACTTAATAATTTTTGTAACCTTAATAAAGTTTGAAATTTTTATTTTTACAGCCAAGTGAAGCTTCGCCGTTATTTGACACAACTTATCCAACTGAAAATAAGCCAGGTAATAGTTGGTTTAATGAAGAATCTTTCAAATTAATATTAGCATGATTTTTTAGATAATGTCGCCTTTAATGACATTAGTGAAGAGCTTGACAAAATAATCAGCCCTCTGGAATGGAACAAAACACCAATGTTATACCATCGGTTATAGCACAAGGTAGGTACTAGCTATCGAATTTTATCAAATAAATATTGGTCGGTAGATCGGTAGCTAAAATACTTTTAAAATTCTCTAATTCTCTCTTTTTTAGATGAAATCCAGTGCGATGATGTGGAGAATCTTCCTAATGAAATTGAACCATCAATCACTGGAGAGTCACAACAATTTTCAACACTTGTAGATAATGCGTCTTCATCAGATAATTACGACCCAGAAGAGGGTTCTGATAGTTCCAGCTGTTCTTCGAGTTGCTCAACGTGTTCAACCTCTTCAAGTTCTTCAGATTCTACTACTGGAAACCGACAAACAAATCAACCCGGTAAGTCTCAGAAATATGTAGAAGTTAATTTCTCAAGTGTATTATTTATTTTTTAAGGACATCCCTTAAAAAAGACAAGAAATGAGTCGATGTGGAAGAAAAATATAAGAAAGGACAAAAGACGCAGAGGCGAGTCATACATCGGTTCAAAAAACATAACGAAAGCCGCACGCCCTTTATTACCACCACCATGTTTAGTAAAACAAAACCATAAATGCATCACGTTTGTAAAAGAAGAAAACCGTCGAGAAATTTACAACCAGTTTCGCAAACTGCCATCCCTAGATGATCAAAGAGTTTTCGTTATAAATCACGTCGAACAAAGGTTTAAGAACAGAGTAACCAGAAAAATCGAACATTCTAGAAGAAGTTTCACTTATGAGTATACGTTGACTGTTGATGGCCAGAAAAGAAAAGTCTGTCGTGAGTTCTTTATGGCAACTCTGAATGTCACTGATTCATTTATACGCACAGCATGTCAAAAACGATCTTCTAGTGGGGTGATTGGGCGAGATTTGCGTGGTAAACACGCTCCATTTAACAAGCTCAGAGATCACGATGATAAATTGATTCGGGATCACATTCTGTCATTCCCGGCAGTAGAATCACACTATTGTAGATCCTCCACAGACAAAAAGTATTTAGATGCGACTCTAAATATTTCAATTATGCATAGATTTTATAAAACTATGTGCATGGAAAAAAATAAAACCAGTTTGCTTAGAGAAATACAGACTGGTTTTTAGTGAATACAATTTAGGATTCTTTCGTCCAAAAAAGGATCAATGCAAACAATGTTTAGCTCAGAAGAATATGACAGAATCTGAGAAAAAGACCGTGAAGATAGCTTCCAACAACACTTGGCGCGAAAAACACTTGCCCGTGAAGCTCGCGATAATGACAAACAAACAGCAAAAGAAAATCCAGAAGTACTGTCTTTTAATTTTGATCTTCAGTCTGTACTTACTACGCCCAAAGGTCCAGCTGGCCAAATATTCTATTTAAGAAAGTTAGCTATCTACAACTTAACATTCTATAACTTAGCAAATCAAGATGTAGATTGTTATCTGTGGGAGGAAACTCAGGGGAAAAGAGGCGCAGTCGAAATAGCTTCTTGCGTTCGCGATTACTTGCTAGCTCATCCGAACATCAAAGAAGTTCGAATGATGTCTGATGGATGCGGGGGTCAACAAAAAAATTGCATTTTTGCTGCTATGTGCCTTGAGGTTTTTTCAGTTCACCCTAATTTGATTCAAATTGATCACAGATTTTTTGAGACCGGCCACACAGAGATGGAGTGCGACTCTATACATGCAAAAATTGAACAAAAATCTAAATATGTACCTGTATATTCTTCTGAAGGCTGGGCGCAAATCATCAGAAGCGCTCGTGTAAAACCACGACCTTTTGTAGTGAAAAATTTAACACATGAAGATTTTTTAGACTTTAAAACTTTTGGCGTTCAATCATTTAGCCTGAGCCAAATTCCCTGGCGTAAAGTTTTTTGGATTCGGTATCTCAAAGCTGATCAAAGAAAAGTACTTTACAAATTTAATTATAACGATGAATTCAAAGTTGCAAATATAACTAAGTCTAAAGGAAGACCAAAAAAGGTACAGTTAAATAAAGCTTACAGCGATGAGTTACCAATTAATGCTGCGAAGTTTCAAGATCTACAGAAAATGTGTAGCGATTTAACTATACCAAAAATTTATCATCCATTTTATAATTCTCTGAAGGTCAGTGATAAAGTCAGAGACAGATTACCTGAACCTGATGGTGATGAAGAATGTTTAAATAGCGATGCAGAGGAAGATTGTTAAATACTACCTTTTAAGTTATAACTCTATATTTTTGACGTGTTTGACTGATTTTTGTTACAATAATTAATATTATCATAATTAAACAATTAAAAATATGTTCTTGTTTATTTTCTTAAACCTAGCCTAACTACCTATACATTTATTTTAATTGTGCACTGTCATTATATAATTAAAAATTAATATAATATTTTATAAAAACTACGCGTGTCCAGTGAATGTGACACATTCGGGTTTTTGGCATTGCAATAGAAACATAAGCTTATCTGAATGTGGTACATTCGCTAATTTGGTTTTGTAAAAATAAGGACCAAATCCACGAATGTGATATTTTCAAAAAAATTACTAGAAACGAAAAAAATTAAAAGGCAGGTTTTGAACTGTTTACGTATAAATTATAAGTACAAAAAATTAGATAGATACGTTCAAAAACTGATTTTTCACAGCAAACTGAAACTTTAAAACGCTATTATTTCGGAATCACGATTTTGCACATTCATGGTTTTGGCACTGGACCGACGAAATGTCAAAAACTTCATTATTTTTCTTCAATTTGTCAAAGTTCAAATAACAAAATTAATTTTCAAAATAATTTTAAGAATACTGGCTTTAATAGAAATAATAATTTTCAAAATTCTAATAGATTTGCACATAATAAATATAAAAAACAAGTTCATGTTGTGAGAGATGTTGAGAATGATGTGCAAAATTTCAGTTTTCAATCACAACAGAATTCTGCTGGTGATTTTTGTTTTATAGATATGGTCGGGGCAGATAGAGTGGATGATTGCAGTGGCAGCGGGAGTTCATGGGTTCAGAAGCTGGAAGTTGAGGGTACTGACATAACCTTCAAAATTGACACTGGAGCGATGTGTAATGTAATACCTGTAAGTTGTTTGGAAAAGATGAAATTTGATTTAAATAATATAGAAAAAACTAATGTTAAACTTACTTCTTATTCAAAACATCAATTACCAGTAATAGGAGTTTGCTATTTAAAATGTTTTCACAAAAATGTAAACTATAAAATATTATTTTATGTAGTACAAATGAATTGTTTTCCGTTACTGGGTTTGAAAAGTTGTATTTCTTTAGATTTAATAAGAAAAGTAGAGGTTATTAATGCTCAATCTGAGAATATGACATCGTCATATGTTTTTAGTGGTAGCCTGGATGACTGTAACGCAGCACATAAAATTTTAAAACGTTTTGATTTTTTATTTTCTGGTATTGGATGCATAGATAAACCTTATCATATTGATTTAAAACCAGACTCAAAACCAGTAATAATTCCTCCTAGAAAGGTACCTTTTGCAATTAGAGATAAATTTAAAGAAACTTTAGACACACTTGAAAAACAAAAAATTATACAAAGAACATTTGAAAGTTCGGAATGGGTTAATCCATATGTTCTAGTTCGTAAGCCTAATGGAGATTTAAGGCTCTGTTTGGACCCGATTTTTTTAAATCGAGTAGTTTTTGAGACATATCATGCATTTGCCAACGGCATCAGAATTATTTGCAAAGTTTTCAGGCGCTAAATATTTCTCTACCCTAGATGCAACGCAGGGGTTTTTGCAAGTAAAATTGGATGAACAGAGTTCTAAACTATGCACTTTTGCAACCGAGTTTGGTAGGTATAGATTTCTTGGGTTACCATATGGGTTGACAAGTAGTCCAGAGGTATTTCAAGAGCGCATGAATGAGATCTTCGGTGACATCGAAGGGGTAGCTATTTTTGTAGATGACATAATTTTGTTTGCTGACACTATCGAGCAACACAATCAGATTCTACTTTAAGTTTTGCAACAAGCAGCTAAATATAACATCCGTTTTAATAAACAAAAATGTAAAATATTTGTTAATAAAGTTAAGTACATGGGTCATATCATAAGTAAAAAGGGTATTTCTGTTGATAATTCAAAAATAGAAGCAATAAAAAATATGCCTGTTCCTCAAAAAAAATGACATTCAATGATTTTTAGGTTATATCACTTATGTTTGCAAATTTATTCCTAATCTTTCAGAAAAAACGTATCCTTTAGAAGTTTATTAAAAAAGGTTCTGCTTTTTTATGGGGTCCTGAACAGCAACAAAGTTTTTGGATTTAAAAATTTGGCTTGCAGGAGTCCTTGTTTAAAGTTTTTTGACATTAATAAAACAACAACAATTTCTGTTGACTCTAGCCAAAATGGCATGGCAGCAGTCTTGTTACAAGAAGATATGCCTTGTGCATATGCATCGAAAAGTCTAACTGAAACACAACAACGTTATAGTCAGATTGAAAAGGAACTTTTGACAGTGTTTTTTGGAGTTACTCATTTTGAACAGTATGTTTTTGGTAAGCCTTTTATTGTAGAAACAGACCATTCACCTTTAGTTTCTATAATTCAAAAACCGCTTAATTCTTGTCCTGCAAGATTACAGAGAATGCTTGTTCAGCTGAGAAAGTATGATTTCCAACTTGTGTATAAACCAGGCAAAAAACTAATAGAGCTTTTGAAAACCAAACATTCAACGAAAATCTAGATTTAGAGATTGAGGCTCAAGTTTGCTTAATTTCAATGCAGCTTAATACCACTCCAGAAATTAGGGAAAAGTTAAAACAAGTAACAGAAACTGATTCAGAACTTTCTATTTTAAAAAAGTATGTTGAGAAGGGTTGGCCTCAGACATATTTAAAAGTTCCTTCAGAACTAAAATTTTATTATAGATTTCGTGAGGAGATCAATATTATGGATAATCTAATTTTTAAAAGCCAAAAACTAATTGTACCAAAAAGCTTTAGACAGTACATTTTGGAAAAGTTGCACTATAGTCATCTCGGCATCAATAAAACTATTTATGAAGCGAATCTTTCATTTTTTGGTTAGGAATGAACAAACAGATTCAGGATTTGATTAGTTCCTGTCATATATGTCAATCACACAGAAAATCAAATAGCTCGGAACCCATGGTCTCTCATGACATTGTAAAAATTCCTTTCTATAAGGTTGGCATAGATTTATTTGAACTTTATAATGAGTCATATTTAATTTTAGTTGATTATTATTCTAAGTATGTCGAAGCAGTTAATCTAAATGGGGATTTGACAAGTCAAAATGTCATAAAAATATTAAAAAGCATTTTTGCAAGATTTGGAATACCATCAATTTGCATTTCAGATGGTAGCCCACAGTTTTCTAGTTTGATTTTAAAAAAATTTCAAATGATTATGGTTTTAAACATATTTTTTCATCGCCCACCTATCCACAAAGTAATGGACAAGTGGAAAGGATGGTGCAAACAGTCAAACAAACACTTTTAAAGTGTAGAGAAGACGGAAAAGATCCCTATCTGGCACTGCTCGACTTACGTAACACTTCTATTGATGGAATTTACTCGCCAGCCAACATTTTGATGTGCAGAAACTTAAAATCAACTTCACCTCAATTGAACAGAAATTTTGAACCTTTTCTATACAATAAAGGTCAGTTTGACAACTTTTTAGATAAGAAACAATTAAAACAAAAACATTATTTTGATGAAAGGGGCACAAAACATTTAAGTGAGTTATCAAATAATGCAGAAGTTTGGATTCAAATAAAACCAAAAACAAAATGGCTGCGGGGTAGAATTTTATCAAAGAGGGAAAACAGAGTCTATAAAGTTTTACTGCAGGATGGTAGAATTTTTGTAAGAAATAGAATATACATAAGACCTTTAAATAACATCAAACAAAAACATCCTGTAGAGCAGGATTATCAGCCTGTTGTTCTACCTGGTTCTTCTCAGAATTTTCATTCTTCTAGTTCTTTTTATCAAAAAGCTCAATCTTCTTCAAATTTTGCTCAAAAATTCTCTAAAGAAATGTTTCAAAGTTTTGCTCAGACTGAAAGTTTGATAGAAGTTCCAAAAATTAATTGTTCTGATTCTTCGGCTGGTAGTTCGTTGGTTCGTTCGGAGGTATCAGATTTTGGGGGGTTTATAACAGAAAATGGGGTCTCTGGTTGTAGCAATAAGCCACAAAATGAAGAGTTTTTGTGTAGCGACTCACCTAAAAACTCTTCATCAAATTTTGACAAGTTTAGCAGCAGCTCAAGCTATAATAGCTTATCTAGTAGTTTAAATAGTGACAAATCTTTCGAGAACAGTGATGTAAATAGTTTCAATAGCTTTTCTAACGACATAAATAAAACAAGTGTAAATAGATTAGGTAGTGACAGTTCAAGTAAAGGACAACAATCTGACAGTTCAATTTCTAGTGGTAGTTGCACTTTAGTACCACAAAATTTCCAAACTAAATGTGGAAGAGTGGTTAAAAGACCTTCTCGTTATAAATAAGATTTTTTAGGTTAACTAGTCTCTAGTTTTTCAACTTGAAAACGATATTATTACATAATAATAACATATTACATCTTTTTATATCCGAAAGTAGCCTTTTACAAAGACTGGTCCTAATCTAATCAATAAAAACGCATATTTTATTAATTAACATTTTATTAAATAAAATTTTAATATAAACATTGAAATTTACAAAAAAAAAAAAAAAAAAAAAAAAAAAAAAAAAATCTTATTTGTCAACATAATTTGAAAATTAATTTTCGGATTTCAT
Source organism: Listronotus bonariensis (assembly GCA_014170235.1). Lineage (NCBI taxonomy): Eukaryota > Metazoa > Arthropoda > Insecta > Coleoptera > Curculionidae > Listronotus > Listronotus bonariensis. The sequence goes on along the minus strand of JACEGR010008676.1, from coordinate 8,130 downwards.
ATTTTTACAGTAAAATTCAAATACTTACTTAATAATGAATCTTCGTTACCTAAAAATAAATTTCTAAAATTTTTGCATTTAACTTTTACAAAAAGGGGATAAAGGTAAATAGATATAAAATTAAACTACAGAGCTGTCTGCAAAAAACTTTTATTAGTGTATACCAATAGTCTATGTAAAAATAAAAGTGTAATGGTCTTAAATGTAAATCAAAACGGTGATTTTTGTGATATTAGTTGTAAGGCAAAAAATGGTAAAAATCTAGATTAAAGAAAGTAATGTGATATTAGATTTAAGAAGTGCGCGACTGAAACCTATAAAAAATTATTAGTGTAAAGATTAAATTTTAAAATTTTGTTAGTGTTTTTAGAGTTTAAAAAATAATTTAAAAAGGAAGGATGTGATGTGAATCGACTCCCAGTTGTGTTAGTTATTTTAAGAATAGGTGCACAAAGACTAAAGTGAAGTTGGCTACAAAAGCTGACTGTTGAAGTTGAACTGTCATTACAGAAATGACGTGAAATTTTGTAACTAATCGTAAAATTGTGATATTTAAAAATAAAGCAGTCGCTGCACAACCTTCAACAAGAAACCTCGTTTTATTACATTGTGATATTATTGTTCTGTTGACTAAATGGTTAGTAATAATAATTTCTAATCAAATCCTGATTAACTGTTTTTAATATTTAATTATTTTTTTATAACAATATAAGACAAGCACAAGAAAAACAAACTATTTTAAATAAATTTAGAGCTTGCTTCAATTTTGTGGTTTTTCTTACTTCACAAGGCTATTCCTTCTTAGACTTTCAGGGACATCTGAGGACCTTCTAACTTAGGTTTGCGGTTGTTATTGTTAAGTAAGTGGCGCCCTAAGTATCCCCACGCCGTCTTGAGTTACTGGAAGCACATTGTTACTTTACCGCGGTCTAGGAGGGGGAAGTTGTGAAGCTGAAGCAGCTGGTCAGCGGAGAAACAACGTAACAATTTGCCTCAAATTATGTCTTTTGGTATATTTTCGTACATCCACAATACAAAAAATTAAATTTAAATTTATTTATGATTTATCAGAAACCTGGTAGCAGTTATCTGGACTACGAAGCCCAGAACCTTTTTCTTTGTTATATCTACATTAAATATTACAATTATTAATATTATTATGTGCAAGACATCATATTAACAGCGGTCATTCGTCCTTTCAGATTCATGCTGCAACTCGAGCGAAAGTTCAAACGAAGACCTTCCGCAAAATCGAAATGATGCAGCTGCTAGCACATCAGCGGCAACCGAGCAAATAAGCGTTGAAAACCAAAAAATGATCGATCTTTTGGGCGAGAATCCTGGTGATCAAGTTAAAAAAGGATCACCGTTACACGAGGAATTAGTTGTACGATGGTCAAATTATTTGACAAAAAGGGATTTCAACAGATACTAGAAAATAATTACTACTTAAATATCCTATACCAGTAAATTGTTCATCTTTGCAAGCACCAAAAATGAACGAAGAGATAAAATCCATATTATCACTTCAGGCTTCAAAAAATAATAAATTTTTACAAACCTTTAGACACAACTGGGAGCCGGCTTAACAATTATTGGGGCAAGTTTAACGGATAGATTACCTGGTACTTCTTCCAATATGGCTGATGATATGTTGGTACAAAAGCTGTCGGATGCGTCTGTCCTTTTTCGACTGTACATTATGCCTTATCAGTAAAAAAAATGGGAAGTAAATCCTTCCACAAACCAGGATAGCCGAGTTGCCGCTCAAAAAAGTAACATCGATGAATACCTTTTTGGAACCAGTTTCCTGGATAAAATAAATGCTTGCCAAGCAATGAAGAAAGCTGGCGATAATATAAAAAATAAACCTATTAAAGCGACATATCAGCAGTCAGAAAAATAGCTGATTGTTTTATTGAGGATTTAAACTTTAAACTCCATGTGTTTAATACCAAAATGAAAAAGGAAAATAGACTCCAATATCATTACCGCCGTCAGTGGAGAACATCACACTACAAGTAGAGGTACCATAAAAGTTTAAAACTGGATTTGTGAAATTAAAATACCTTTTCGCATTAAACCAATTCGGATAAAAGTTCCTCATAAAAATGTACAAAATGCCGATCAAAAATCATATGAGAAGGAAATTACTAAATTACTCAAAAGGGGCAATTACGAAATGTAGACATTCGAAAAATCAATTTTTATCATCCTATTTTTTAATTAAAAACCCTATTGGGAAAAACCGTTTTATTTTAAATTTGAAAAGGTTAAATGAGTTTATACCTACAAAATATTTTAAACTTGTGAATTATAGGACAGAAATAAAATTAATAACAAGAGATTGTTACGTGGCTAAATTAGACTTAAAAGATGCCTATTTTCTATTGCCAATCCATGAAAGCTATAAAAAGTTTGTAAGGTTTAAATTTAAGAACCAATTATATCAATTTAACTGCCTTCTTTTTGGTATTAATATGGCCCATTTTATTTTCACAAAACTGTCGCTAGACATCTCAGATCTTTGGGTTGTGGGATATTAGTATATTTGGATGATATAATAATTATTGGAAAAACATACGAACAATGTAAAACAAGTCTAAAAATGGTTGTTACTTTAATAAACTCACTTGGTTTGGTAATAAATTGCGAAAAGAGCGTCCTTCTGCCCACTAAAAACCTTTAGTTTTTAGGTTATACTTTTGATTCTCATAACATGACAATAAATTTGCCAGAAAACAAAATCTTAGACACCGCAAAGTTATTGGAAAAAATTAAAAATAAAAAAGTATTAAAAATAAGAGCTTTTGCATCGCTTGTTGGTAAACTAGTGTCTATATCACCAGCCATAAATTACGGCTGGTTCCACACAAAGCCTTTTGAGATCGTGAAAATTAAAAATTTACGTTACAATAATATAAACTACAATAAAAAATGATTATTTCTTCTCAATTAACAAAAGAAATTAATTGGTGGTTAAATAAATTGCTAATGCGGGAAAATCTATTTTACCAAGAAAATTCATTTTAGAAATTTTTCCAGACGTATCCATAAATGGTTGGGGGCCTACTGCAATGGGAAAAAAGCAAATGGGTGTTAGAACAAAGCTGATTGCAAAAACCCATTAATTATCTTGAATTAAAGGCTGCTTTTTACAGTATCAAAACATGTTCACAATTGTAATATTCTTTAAAGACTTGACAATATAACAGCAATTGCAACGATTAATAGAATGGTAGCATAAAATTTAAACAACTAAATAGAATTACACAAAAAATTTGGGATTATTGTGAAATAAAGTCTATTTTTATTTATGCATCATACATAAATACAAAAGATAACGTAGAGGCAGATAGCTTATCAGAAACAATATCAACCGAAACCGATTATGAATTTAATTCGGACGTCTTTAAGTAAATAGTCGATAATTTTGGCAAACCACAGGTAGACTTATTTGCATCCAAACTTAATAAAAAATGTAATAATTATTTTTCATGGAGACCAGATCCTGCTGCCATATTAGTTGACCCTTTTACAACTGACTGGGAAAACATAAATTTCCACGCTTTTTCACCCTTTTTCAGTATACACAAAGTTATTAAAAAACAATGAAGCAAATAAAGCTACAGAAATCTTAGTTGTTCCAGATTGGCCCTCTCAGTCATGGTATCCGTCTTTTCGTAAATTAATAATAGAAGAACCATTAATTTTTCCTCCGCACGATTACCTAATATGTTCTCCTTACAGGAAAAAACATCCATTACACAAGACACTTTTCCTGTTGGCAGGCAGATTATCTGGCATTCATTCCACAAAAGAGGCATAGCCGACTTCGTTATTCCTATCATGATGGAGTCAATCGGAGAAAAAACTATAAAACAATATTCAAGTTGTTACAAAAAGTGGTGGAATTACTGTTTAGAACATAAAAAAGACCCCTATATTTATGACATTAATTTAGTGTTACAATTCCTATCAAATTGCTGTAATAAAAATCTCTGTTATTCTTCTATAAATACATATTAATCATCACTAGCGTCAATATTAAAAGTTAATCCATTTGACGAAAATATCGCAAAAGGTTCTTTAAAGGTGTTTATAATAAAAACCACCTACTCCAAAATATTCTGCAACTTGGGACCCCAACCCAGTATTACTTTATTTAAAAAATATTTATCCACTAAAAAATCATACTTTAAAAGATGTCACTTTAAAGCTGATACCTTTACTAGCCTTAACGTCTGCTAGTAGGGTACAAACTATATCGTAAATATAATATACAAACAGGAAAAATTAAGAACAAAATTGCAGAAAAAATCAAAACGTCGGCAAGCAAAAAATCACAGCCTTTTTAGTATTTCCATACTTTATTAAGAAACCGGAATTATGTGTGGCAAAGACGCTACTTTATTATATATCTATAACAAAGAGTTATAGAGAAAACAATGGTTACCCAATTTTAACGTATAAAAAACCACATCACCCTGCTTCCAGACAATAAGTAGGTGGATAAAAGAGATTCTTCAAAAAAGTGGAATAGATACAACTGTTTTCACTAGTCATAGCGTTAGGCATGCTAGTATATATGCGGCGTACAGATCTGGATTACATATAGACTTAATAAAGAATACTGAAGGATGGACAAAAAGTTCATCAGTATTCGCAAATTTTTATAGTAGACCTTTAGTGGCCAGTTCAGACGAGTTTGCAAATTTCATAATTAAAATACTATTAAATAAAACATTGAATAATAATTATAATATACTAGTTGTTATATCATTATATTATGTGCCTAAGTTTTGTTCATATGTACCTATTACGTGTTTCTAACTTTATTAATTAAGAATTTAACTGTCATGTTTTTTTTTGTATATTTATATTTGTTTTATGTTCAGTTACTTGTTATTATGTATACTATTATACACTGCATTTAATCGCATTATTGTATCTTTCAACATCTACCACAGATATCATAGAAGAACGGAGATGCGAAGAATAATTGAAATATTGTTCGACTTACCTGTAAGGAAGATCAATCTCAATTATTCGAGCATCTTAGTTCTGGTTAGCCCTATAGTGCGATTGGTTCAGTCACAATTGAACTAACTATCTGATTACGGAGCGTTGGATCGCGGGGCTGAGACGACAAAAAAGTTGTTTACTTTAAACATTGTGCGTGATTCACGAGAAATTGAAACCTACCACAGATATCATAGAAGAACTACGATGCTCGAATAATTGATTGATCTTTCTTACAGGTAAGTCGAACAATCTTTCAAGGATGAACATTTTAAAGAATTAATTTGTCGCAGTTGTCAGAATTTCGGATTAAAGCGCCTGTACAAAGTAAAGCTCATATTGAGCGATCGAAAGTAACGCGATTTGAAAAGCCTCATTGAAAGTAACTTAATACCTCAGTATTATGTACACTCCTTTTATAATAAAATTATAAACTAAACATAATTTTGATACTGTAGCCGTTCACCTATGTGATACGCTCTTACTTAAAAAGAAAAGAAATGTATTTGTCTAGTTTTTGTTATATTCGTTTTTATAGTTTTCATTGTATGTATGTACTTACCTGTTACAAAGTTTAACATGTGATAACTAACTTATTGCTTTTTATTCTTTTATATAATATTTGCTTGACCTAGACAAGTAAATGGAAAAGTGATACTATATAATATAAAAGAGTAAAAAAACCGGAATTTTGTGCTTTTAATTTTTTCCGATAACGAAAACTATATAGAAAGCATAATTTTATCGATATTGATCAATAAATTAGGTATTGGGAAGTAAATATGTATTTTACAACCAAATCACAAAATACCAAAACATTAAAATTCCTATCCTGTAAAAATTATCTTTTTTGGATAGTGACGGTATAGGAATAAGTGTGCGATATGAACAAACAGACATATACAGCGTGTTTACTTAAGTTCACACCATATGGAAAACTTTTTTATTATTAAGTAATTTTATAAAAAAATTATTCTTTATAAAAAGTTCTGCATGGTCTAAAACCTCAAATGCAATCATCAGATATTTATGTTTTGCAGTGTCATACGACGTATGTCAAAAAATATAACTTTTGCTCAAGAGAAAAGTACCTTCATTTTTCATATTATTAAAAATTTGTAGAAGGAAAAGATGTTTAGGATTAAAATGTAAAATTTCTTTTTACCAAATGTAATACACAAGTGGTTATTAAGAATTCCTCACTAGTTGATTATTTTTAATGCCTGATTAACATACATACATCGGCACATTCACCAAAATATTCTAATTGATTGTATAAATACATATTAGTAGTAGAAAAAATATTACATAAACCACAATTTAGATAAGCACTCTAAAGCTGTTTAACCACCTCTTTTGATCTGTAACAGAATATCTAAATAGTGTTGTAAGCAGGGGCGATCATAGGGGGTGGGGCATGGCTTCCCCTTTGATGCCATATCCTTTATAACCAATATATTTTTACATACAAAATTGCAAATATGAGTATTTAATGATGATATGGCCTTCCTCCAGGGTCGACCGGAGGGATAAGGGTGAGAGATATTTTTTTGGTCTTCAAAATTTGAACCTCCCTCAAATTTTACCCCTTCTAAGGGCGGGCAAATTTTTTCGCACATTTTATCGAGCCGGCCCTGTGCTTCTTCCCCTCCCCTTGGAAAGTTCATATGACCGCCCCTGGTTGTATTTGAATAATAGATGCTCTATAAAAAGAATCTATTAGTAGAAGAGCTATGCCGGTATGAGCATCAGAAGGGTAGTTTTTACTATGTATTTTCATATAGGAGAAATTTAAGGTTCGATCTGCATTTTTATGGCCATCTCAACCCCTAACGCAAAATTAGAATTTTTATGTCCTAAGTCACCACGTGCTAGATAGGGGTAATTAACCATCGATGACGTCATCACCTAAACTTAAAATTGAAACGACCTATAAATTAAAAAAGTCTCGCCGACGCTGGGAGTCGAACCCATGACACCCGGCCACCTGTGTGAGAATCCAACGCCATATACCACTAGGCCATTGGGGATATGATAATTAAAACGCCAAACGGGGTATAATTGGGGCGAAGGCATTAGCATATAACAATGAATCAATGCACAGTTGCCAGACCTAACGCTAAATTTAGTTGAACACCTGCTAATAATCGCATAATTCAGACCGAAGCGGCAACGCTGCATACATAATTTCGCGGCCTTAACAGTTTTTAACGTCCCCGGGGAGATTATTATCTTAAGATCTCTGACGTCATTCGAAATTTAGGAATCTTGCGCAACGCGTTATTTAGGGCATGGTCCCTACTATCTGTCAAACCATAAGTGTCATCTGTCACCTGTCAAATGTCACCTGTCACTTGTCATATGTCAAAAATCACGTGACTAGGAAAATGGCCGCCAAGCGTAGGATACTTGCGCTATGGTCATAAATTGATTTGCGCAAACGCGAAAATTCCAAGTCATACCGTTCGAACACTATCGACTAAAATCGGTATTTAACCTTAATGATGAGTCATCGGGACATGGCTTAAATTTTTTAAATATAGTATTACGTCATACCTATCGAATAGCGAAAACCGCATGACGCCATCTTTAGCCATAAGGGCGCTAAAGCTGTTTAAAATATGGCGAGAGACACCAACCAGCGATTAGGACGGTAACCCCATAGCAAAATCAATCATAGCGGCCTTATTATTAAACTTAGAATAATGAAACTTGAACAAAGAATAGTTGCTAACGGCAAATAATTTCAAGGTAAACTTGTCACATGATAAGCCTAAACTTCTAAGAATTACGGCCCCCAACACCCCGCACCCTTCGCTTAAGCTATCGGTTTAAGCGGAAGGCGTAACAAAACGCATGCGGTGAAAAATGGTGCGATTCACCGAACGGTTCGCAAAGCGGTTCGCAGAGTAGGTAGGAAATGAGAGTTCTGTAGGATGGTCATTAACTGACCACTGACCATCCTACAGAACTCCCATTAGGTTTCCAAGAATACCAAGCACACCTGTTAAGCAGATGTTCTAAGAAGGATGTCTGGAATACATCCGGTGGGATTTCTAAAAATAGATTTCTAGGAAAATACAGGTTAATGACCGCTGTCACAAAAAA